>JAQIWI010000054.1:0-91390 GCA_034698825.1 Deuterosminthurus bicinctus
TTCACTGTGTAGCACAAGTCGTTGACCATAAGTTGTTCATCTCCGATCATTTTAACTTTATCACCACGTAGTTTAGCGCTCTGTATACATCCGTTGCCGCTAGCAACAATGGGAGGAGATGCTAGGAGGGCTGATGTCAATCAATAGCTTGGTTTCATTATATACCGCATGGTAACAACCACTTGAGGCTTGATGAAAAAAAGTCGGGAGACAGTGCTGCTGAGGGATCGCTCAAATGTTTACGTAGACACTCTTTCCCCAAACTTTCACCCCACTTACCCACCTCGTATACACGTGAGTAATGCGTCTTGGACGACCCACCAAGCACCAAGGTCCTGAGTACATATGTGCATATGCATTTAGTAAATACTACTTCAATTAACTGTTAATCCTAACTAGAGAAAGTTAAATTGTAGAAGCCTTCAGCTCTCATTCAAGTGTGCTGAAAATCCTCCAAAAATTGGCCTTTTTTTAAAGACAAACTGTAACTGTAATGCTTTAACTAATCGTAGTTAAAGGGGTTTGACCTCAAGTACAGCACCTCTCGCAGCTTTCAAAATGTTTCCAAAGTATAAAAATTACCGGTACTTTTTGCTGTCTGCTACCAGCATCTATCAAGAAGAAGAAAACCTGGAAATTCCTATCAAAGCCGTTGCTCTCCAACCTCCAACTTCTTCGCTAACTGGAATGTTGTTAAATGGGGGAAAATTTTCATTATAGTTGGACACCTACTGTTTCTAGTACTTGTACAGTGCTAACAAAAAAATGTATAGCCTCCCTACCCTTTTATTACGTAACCTTTGAAGGATCCCTTGGGAAGCTAGGACAGAATGTTGGGGCTATAGAAGTAAAAGTGTAGAGCTGTCTAGCTGTCTGCCTTTTGACGAGCCTTCACACACAAGGCAACACCCATCACTCATTTGTTGCCTTATTTTGCGGGCTCTCTGCAAGGCGATTGTACGACGCAAAAAGCTCCGCTTTCTGTTCATCCCGCTCAGTCGTCAATGCGGCTCCTGTACCGCCGCAATAAATCCAGAATTACTTGCACTCTCATGACATTTGTAATCTTGACAACCTGTGCAACTTAATACTTGGCAATATTCGTAGTCACTTGTACATTTAAAATTATGAAGAGGATCAAAAGTTAATTTTGTGTTGAGAAATGTGGGAAAATTGGACCCTTGGGGTCCTCAAGGGCCAAAGGAATCATCGGCCCGCATGCTCAATGGCTTTGTGAATTTTTCCAAGGGCGCTGATTTCAAGGAGATTATGTCGGAAAATTGCCGATATCATCGCATTTAATAACGAGCGAAGAAGAACGTGGACTTATTTAGTAAACTGATTCATCAACGTTTATTCATGCATTTCAGCTCAACTTCTCAAGGACGAGAGGCCTAACAACAGAGTTTGATAGCGAGGAAGGTCTTTCAGGTTAGTGGGGCATTAATCAGCGTGGTTAGTAATAATAATAGTGGGGAGTTTGTCAGTGTGGTTGGCTACTAGTTTTTTGATGGTAATTGTCAAGTTGATAGTATTTTATTGTTGATTTATTCAGACGGAAATCTCTGGGCAAAGATGTTTAGCTTCTTTCAGTCAATGGCCCGGCCGTTTCGCACCACTTATCGGTGCTATTCGGTGTCCATGCTTCCCGGAGGTGAAAGGCCGGATGTGGAGAACGGGGGCAAAAGTAAGTTTGTGCTTTATTTTAATTTTTTTTTTTACAATTTCCAAATTTGGATTTTGTCTGTGAAATGTGAGATTTAATTTGGGTTTTTTTTTCCGGTACAGTTATCTTGCCACCGTCGGCATTGGAGCATCTGACCCGGCTCAATGTAGTCTATCCAATGCTGTTCCAATTGACCAACCGGAAGACACATCGTACGACTCACGCTGGAGTGCTCGAGTTTGTTGCTGATGAAGGGAAATGCTATCTGCCGTACTGGGTGAGAGTTTCAGGGATTTTTGCTGTTGTTAGAGGTGGTTTGTTCTGGTTAGAGATGATTTGTTGTTGTTAGAGGGGTTTTTATGGTGGAATTGTGGGGTCATTTAAATGTTGTATGCGTTTTCAGATGCTGCAGAATCTTTTGTGTGAGGAGGGCGACCTTGTAGAGATTGAAAGTGCTGTACTGCCGGTAGCTAAGTTCTCTAAATTCCAGCCGCTTTGCACGGACTTTCTGGACATTACAAATCCAAAGGCTATTCTGGAAAATGCCCTCCGAAACTTTGCTTGTTTGACTAATGGAGGTAGGGTGGAATTTTGCAAATTTGGGGTTCAATTTTCTAAAATTGAGTTGGTTTTCTAGAGTTGAGTGTTGTTTTTTTTTTACATTGCAGATGTCATAGCTATCAGGTATAACGAGAAAACATACGAGTTGCGGGTTCTTGAAACACGGCCAGGAAATGCTGTTAGTATTATTGAGTGTGATATGGACGTAAGTGGAGGATAATAGTAGACCAAACCCTGGTTGATCTTTAGGGAAAACTCTTCATGATTTATCTTTGTAGGTTGAATTTGCTGCACCTGAGGACTACGTAGAACCTCAAAGACACAAGCCTGAGTCAGATATGGAGACGGATGAAGCTCATGTTGGGGATGAAACTGAAGACGTCACCTCTTTCGTTCCTTTTGTTGGGGCAGGAAATAGGTAAATATTCTGATTCGTAGGAAACTACTCTATAGCTGCAGTCGCTAAACGAAAAATAAATTTCTGATATTTTTTAGACTTGACGGGAAAATTTTGGAAGCAATTAACAACACAGTTGCAGCACCTCGACAGCGCCGCGGAGTCCCTGATTATGACTATGAAATCGGCTCCATCTATTTCATTCGAACGCCTGTTAGTAACTGTATCACCTCGAAAAATAGCAAATCCTTTACCCCCTTTGCCGGTAGTGGAACTACCATCCGTGCCAGTCAGAAGAAAGAAGATACATGAATTCCCTTGCACCGTCAAGTGTGACCAAGTGATTTCTCACGTTATTTTTCACACCTATGAAGACGCACTGTTACCACAGTAATATAATCGATCCTTCCTCCTTGTTCTCAATGTATTGACCATTTTTTTTCTCTCTCTAATAGCCAAGCAGCGAAGGCTGACTTGGAATTTTTCGGATGGTGATGTAGTACCTCAAGGAAGTATAATAGATGGCTGATGGACCTTGTCATAATAAAAATAATAATAATAATAATAATGACGTTGTAATTAACTCGTGTTGTAAGACTGCTCCAGCACATTGTTCATGACTGCTGTGTCAACTATTGGAATAGTTTGTCGTTTTGAACGATTATTTTGTGAATTCACTGGATCAGTGATTACTCAATTTTATGTACGGTGAATGGTGATTGTCACACTCACTCAGTAGGTTAAACTCCTTTACAGTAACTCTTCTTCAGTGTTCCCTGTAACATCACAACATGAATTCCAACAACACAGAACGGAATGATGTATGTCACATTTTTTATTCATGAGTAAAGTAAGGTTTTCGCGCCCGTTAGTCGACATTCGATTGCGACAAATAAATCGTACATAATATATAACAATACAAAGTAATAACTTTTTATACAGTACGGAGGAGTCAATTACTGATTATTGTGCACCTCTTCGTTATCATCATCATGTAGTTTTATAGCTATAAGTATAACGATTTTCCCTCTTATTCTTAAATGATTTCTTCAGCGGATTCTCTCTCGCTTTTTTCTTTCTCTCTCGTCATCATCATCATCTTTTTTTTTTGCTTCCTGCACTGTACACAAGCATGACTACTACTTTTTTTTATACATCTAATAATAATAATAACTCTCACAGTGTCTCTCTCCCCCTTCCACTCGTTTTTTCACAGGGCATATGTATTATAATTATTATTGATTATTTGATCATTTTTTTCTCACATTATTAGTAGCACACACAGTTATTTTAGTAACTGGGAATAAGCAATTCATTCAACAATCCTGATTTTTCCACCTGGAAACTCAAGTCGCAGAATCAAGAGTGACAATTTTTTTTAAAATTACTCTTGTCGTCCTAAAGGTTAAGATGCAAGTTTATGACATTCTCTATAAAGCTATGGCGGAACTATATCCTCTTCAACTCCTCCTTGACCCTTCATGTCAAGAGGAAGTCGTAACTGTTCATATATTTTTGACCTTGATCTCTTGTATATTTAATTGGGTTCACCTCTTTCTTAACAGACGTGTAGCATATGGACAACATGTGTGTGATCGTTTAGTATAATGTGATGATAATAATAATAAATAATAATCATAATAATAAAAACCATCATCATTCCCTTGACTACAAAGAGCACTGCATAAATCCCACATGCATCAATATATTCAACTTTTAACAATTAACTTTCTTTTTCGCTTTCACTCACACACAGATAACATGAAGATGGCTTTATCTCCTGGCAACAATAATGATAATAAAATTTGTGTGTATATGTGTACACATTCCACTTGTACCCTTCCACCAGACACACCAGAAAAATCCCAGATTCTGTTTTTTCATAGCCAGCTACTACTACATTACGGTGGTAGCCTACAGCTTAAACTATATTAACAACGTGTCATCGTAATAATAACTTTTCACACATGAGAAACTCACATTGATTTTTTTTAATCCTCTAGTAGACATCAGCGGACACACAGACAGATCCATGATAATGATAATACAGAAGATGGATGCAAAATGGAAGAAATTAAAGCCAGCTTGAATAAGAGTGATATATATGTCAACTTTTGTGTTTTAGCACTATAATAACAATAACGCGCAGTGTATTATAACAATGCTAAACCTGTTTGTGTGTTTTTTTTACCTTAGCAGCAAGAATAATAATAAAAATCTATCTATTGTTGCCATAACAGATAACAGTAGTGACTTTCTTTGACCACCAGCAGCAAAATCTTCACTCATTACCTATACATAGAATGCCCCAAATGAAAAGGCGGTCATAATTATCACACACCTTTCCCACCGTGACATCCATACTCATAACAATGACGAGTATATATATATATATATATAGACTATTTTTTTATTATACAGATCTTTACATTACATTACGTCTTATTACATACTTAACATGTACAACACGTCGACAAATTAGATAACGATGACACCAGGGACTATTTAAATACGTAAAATTTTAATGACCAAGGGAATGTCTTTTTGTATCCATTCTTGGGGGGTTTATAGGCCATGCAAAGTTGTTCATGTGTTTTTTGTCCTCTTTTTATTTTTATTATTACATTTCTCTTATACTTTTAAATACGTTTTATATTTATGAATAGATCAAGTATACTCTAGTATAGGGTAATAATTGGGCTGTAATCATCATAATCATCATCGTCATGATCATCATCAATAATAACATAACACTGAGCTTTGAGGATATATATATCTTTTGTCCATTGTTAATAATTCATTCATGTGTCATCATTGTCTATCTTGACGCTCATTCGTTTACATTTTATCTCCTTTCTCTCATTCTATTTACTTCTCAACGGTGTAACATTCAGAAGAAAAGGCAAAATTGTTTTTTCCTCTTATATATGAATATATGACTCAAGAATAGTTTAGTAAATGATATGTTATCTTTAATAACTTTGTAAAAGAGAGAAGAGAACAAAGAAATTCAGTTATCTTCTTGTATGTAATGGAGAAGGCAGTGAGGTTGGAAATCAATGGATTTTTACGTCACATTATAATCTTCCTCCATGGCACTATTTGTCATTTACAAGCCAATCTGCAGGGTGCTCAACTGCGTCACTTTTCCCAAGTGGTCTTATGATGGTGAAAGTATGTATATTGTAATTTTTACTTTTTTTTTGATACTTTCACCATATTAAGTTGTGGCGTGTGTGGCTTTTGTGAAGACGACACACTGCTGTAGAAAGAGGAAGAAGAACAAGCACCCTGCACAAAGGCAAAATGAGTTTCCTTGGAGGTAAGACAATAATAAATAGTTTAGCGCTTTCTTTGAGCTCTCAGAGGGAGGCCATTTGAATAATGCTTTTCATCATCATATTATACGTACTTTTGATATTGTATGAAATTAAAATGTCTACACACAATGCGAAGCCCTCCTTCGCATGTGTATATGTATGTATATAATATGTACATAATAGTTAATGAATTGCAAGAGTGTAACACGATAGTTCTTCTTGTACTCTTCTATAACTTGTTTAACTGCTAACAGCTACACCTCTATCATCATATAATATTACATTGTAATAATAATAAATAACATTTGCTGATTCTTAAAACTGCTTTGTTAAGGATAGAGAACACTTTGACTGGACCGAGAAGAATCTCCATAGTTTTTTTTACGTAGCCACCATAGGTGTATTTACATTCAAAAAATTTAGTTTCTTGTGGTTTCCTTCATGTTAATGCTTCTTCTTTATGTATATAAGTATAATATATATATATATATTTATATATATTTATATAGATATAATAATATCGGGTTTGACTAGTAACATCATCATGGCTTTGACTGTTTAGTTTGAACGCGGCTATATATGTTACATAATGAGAAGTAGTTGTTGTATATATATGAAAAAGGTCCTTAATGGAGCTTCAGATGGAGTCAGAGACCAAACTTTTTGAATATCAATTCTTTGCCTTTGGATAAGATGGAATCACCCGTGTTGGCGCTGTTGGTGAACTCGGTGAATTTTTGCATGAAGTTCGGTGTTTCGGAAAAGACACCCGGGAGTTTTCCGGTCAGAGGATTTGTATTGGCACTTGTTCCCGCAGCTCCGGCTTGATTATTTGTTGCGGACGATCCTGCTAATGGATTAGCTTTGCTAAATAAACCAAGTGGATTGGGAAGGGTACTTGTGGAGCCTCCGCCTGCTTGCTCAGCAGACGGGGGAAGGGACTCGGTGGTGGGACTAAATTCCGGCACTACTTGTGGCACTCCGCGAACATTTCTTCTCAATCCTGGAGGACCTCCAACTCCTCCACCATCGCCTCCTCCCATGTCCCCTCGTTCATGTCCAACTCCACCTGGTGGAGCTCCTGGACGACGACCTGGGCCTACTCCTCCGCCTCTACCACCTCTCCTGCTGTTGCCCGACCCGTCGTAGTGGTTCCTCAACTGCAACAATCAACCAGAACCGAATGAAGACATCTTTTTCATCATCTCTACCGTCTCCTGCAGGATACTAAACTGCTCATTGCTCAGCATTCCATGCAGTTAGTATCCCATCATGGCGGGCTCAACATGGGGTGACCTCAACAATCCGTGCTGCTTCCAAGCAATAATCAAAGTCATTGTGACGTCAAGTTACACAGTCTATTATGAACAGGACGATAAACTTCGTCAAAATTCTTTCAGATTCACGTTAAAATCAACACTCAAGTTCACCTCATGTCGGCCACCCCCTACAATCATAGTCAAAGTAAGTCATCAAAATTTCATAGAAATTCCACTATTATCACTTTTATCAAGAGAGATAAAAAGAATAGCTCTAAAATCATGGTAACTATAAAGTGTTATTGCCATTGTGACCAATTTTTTTCAAAGTGATTTCAGTGTTCCTTAGTGGATAAAGCTTGACGAAGAGGAAGAAGAGACAGAGAGATTGTATGTGAAAGACAATAGGAATCGAGGCTTCCTGCTTGGCGGCTGTTCAGATATTACGTATGCGTTTTTCCCAGGTTTCTACAAAACCCACAACACAGCTATTGTCAACTGACATTACGATGCCTATTTTGGGTCTATTAATGTCAAAGTTAGAAATTCATGCACAGAGTAGTGCGCTATGACATCCAAATTGACAATATTTCTGTTCTTTTATAAATCTTGGAAGTGAAGTTCAGAAATTTAGTGTCCCTATGTCGAAAACAGTAGCCCCGGTCCCTCGCAATAATGACTGGTAGCTCGTTGAAATTTTCCCGTTATCCCCACGTTGTGCATACGTATTATTCGAACAGCCACGTTACTGCTTTGCAGATAGGGCAGAGAAAGATAAGGAATTTCAATACGGGATACAGTTAAACAATGAAAGCTCTGCGAAAACAAAAGCTTGATTGATTCCAATTCTTGTGAAAAGGTCTCACAGATTGCGTTTGTGTGTTAATGTCTCATTTCATCATGTGGTTGGCTAGGGTGATCGCGGGGGACAAACCATGAGCGACGAATAAGAGTGAGATAGAGAGAGAGACAGAAAGAGAGAAAGTTGTAAATAAAACTTGTTCAGAGATAGATAGAGAAAGAGCGATAGACTTATTTTTATATCAGAATATTTACTGTGAGAATTCCAAAGGGAATCTAGAAATTTCGGCGTTGGATATTTTACGGAGACGGGAACATTTGCCATTCGATACTGACTCGGAAAATGAAAAACTATACCCCGTCAAAGATAATCACAAAATCAAATCTCATAGCTGAAAGCATGATATATGTAGCTCTGGAATTGTCACTTTTTTTTGTAAGAATCAATAAAACATCTAATAGACAGAGAAAGAGACAGAAGAGAGACAAGGTAGAGATGGGCAGAGGGCGTCATTGGGGGCACCAGGGACTGCTTAAAGCAACTAGTCAAAATGGGAAGCGTTTGTGGAAAGAGTTGGTTTGAACTTACCTCCGACTGATCGAGAGGATAAGAGGCTTCTAGATTTTTAGCAGCGGCGTACAGAGAGAGATTCATGAAAAAGATAGAACTTGTTCAGAGGAGCACAACATCAAGTAAGTCCAGGTTTTAAGGGGATCAGTGCAATATAAACAAGCCAATAATAATAATAATCGAGTAGATATGATCATCCAACCACTCCCATTCAACGTAACGTCGTCTTACCAAGGTGCGAATTCACAATAATAATAAATATGGTTTCAAGATATTAAGCAGTAACCAAACCGCAATTGACATCGAAGGCACACCGAGAGAGAAAAAGAGGTGAAACGAGACACATCCATACTCGTGTGCGACCGACCCACTGCTTTATACGGCTTCATTTATCGTCATTATGTATTATGTGGCATAATAGGTATAATAATAGTTGTGTTATTCACTCCAATCAGTCAACTATTTCCTCACATGTCTGTAAGAAATTATTTCCGATATCCTCCTGTCGTCTGCTTCTTTGATTTACATAGATATAATTACATGTGTTCAATGTGCTAAAAACGCAACAAGTGATTACTTTCACTATGTGGGACCCTCGCTAAAATCTAGCCGTGTCCAAGGGCAATGGCATCTATCACCGCGTACTGATAAAAAGTTTGAAGATTCTGCACTACATTCATCAAACTTGCGCCTATTCATTTGCACATGTCAATTTTCTCTCAAGATATTGCTTCGTTATTACAAAATTCCAGCATTGCTGCTTGGCTGCATCATACAGATTGCAGCCTGTAGAACCTTCACCACGTATCATTTTACCTCAGCTCAACTAAACATGGTATATTCTCGCAGACGTGGGTCTTGCAGACGACAGTGTCGCAAGGGCTGCATGTTTAGCCTACAAACAAAACCTGCTGCCAGTGTGAAAAAAAGGTCCATAACTTGGTGAGCATTCTGTGAATTTAGCCCAACTGGCCTCAGCAACATCACCGTCATCAATTCATAACTATAGGGACACAAACCCACCAAGTTTACAATACATTCTGCAAGGAACGCACACGGCAGAAAAACACTCGCAAACACACAAGAGAATGCAGGGAGAAACGCTGAAAAAATAGCCATTATTGGGAGTGAAAAATTCACAGAATGGTCTTCATATCATAAGGGCTGACAAAAGCGCGCAAACTGGTTCGTGTCAAGTGTAAACATGTGTATGGTATAGACGCGGAGAGGTGTGTCTAACAGTCTCTGTGAGGAGAAGCGGTTTGAACAAACAGGTACACTGATCTTATGTGTATAGTAGGCCAGAGCGTTTTAAAGAGGGGTAGTTGTTGGTGAGAAACGTGACTGGTGTCATCATCATATTTTTTTTGAAAATAGATATCCATCTATGACCTGCCCCCTACTGAAACCAAGGTTTTTTCTAAGAAGATAGGGAATAGTCGGACGCACCTTTACCACGAGGATTCCGGCCGTCCATACGGTGGTCCATGCGTCCTGGACCACCATGTGGAGGTGGGCCATCTCGAGGCGGGGGTGGGGGACCGCGGGCACCTGGGCCCGGTCCTCTTCGGTGATCTGATGGGCCCAAATGCGGCGGTGGACCACGACGTCCTCCTCTTCCGCCCGTGTCGTATTCCGGTGGAGCTTCGGTGAGGAAGTTGGACGGCACGAGACCACGAACTCCATTCAACTCGCCCATGTAAAATCCGTCGTCATCCATGTCCCCGTATACGTAAATGGTATCACCCGTTTGGAAGGATAGCTCAACCTGTGCCACAGTTCCAGGTGTCATTCCACATCAGCTCCCCTGGGTCCACAATATCGAAAGGATCACTCACCTCGGAGTCTACATTTGGCGATAGCTCTTGGGGGTCGTAGTCATAGAGAGCCACCATCTTCTTCACCGGCATATTGGCATAAATATCTCCCCATCGGTCTCTTCCCATCGCCCGGCGTTCTCTACCGCTAATTAAAGGCTCCCCGCTCTGACATATTCATACAAAATCGTTTAATTACTCAATTTTTTCTGAGGAATAGTTGAGCTTACGTTCAGAAGTTCCTGTGCTACTCGTTCATCATCAGCTTGCACTTCGGACACCATGTTACACGGTACGTAACCACGGCGACCTCCTGCCTCTCCCCAGTAGAATCCATCTGCATCTTTCTCTCCATAAATCTAAAACAAAAAGATATTAAAATCCAAAATTTAATCTTGAAATGTAAAAGTTGTCTCATTTAAGGCTCTACTGGCATTGTTCATAGGGATTTTTAAAGAACGAGAGGGTATAATCACATACGTAGCCCGTGGAACGCATGGGTGAAAATTCTGGGAGACTATAGTTAGGGATAGGGTTGAAAAGAACGACAAAATAGAATTGACACATAGAATCAAGACATTTTTTGGGGAAAAATCACCTTAATCAATTGCCCTTCTCGGAAAGGGAGTTCTTCCTCACAAGCATCCGGATTGGGCGACATGGTAGGTGGGTCGTAGTCGAATAGTGCGACGAAGACACGATGTCGAACATTTCCAGGGCCACCTGGTCGCATGGGTCTACCTCTGCCGTAGTGAGGGTCATTGGGAGGACCTCGATATTCATCCATATGCGGCGGTCTGGGTCCTCGATGTGGGCCTGGAGGAGGGGGGTGACCTGGGCCATGGAAACCTCTTGCAGTAACGGGTCGATCCACATGTCGTCCTCTTCCCCGCTCGGGTGGACCACCATAATCTCTTGGATGACCGAATCTTCCGTGTCGATCTGTGTCTTTAGTTATTTCTGAAATATCAGCACCCATTCATAGTCTCCGTAGGGCGTAGGCCCTACATGATGACGACATTCAGAGGTATCGAAATCTACTGTTACTCACCTATTGATGGGATACTCATATGGTACCCTGCTCCGCCAGTCTCCCGGTCACTGAAACTCTCTTCACCATCTAAGGGATGCCGGCCTCTTCGTGGTAAACTATTGGAGTTTTGCTGTAATCGAGCAAAACAAAACGAGGATTTTGAATCATTCAAATCATTTTTAGACAGTCTTTCTCCGCATAGAATCTACAGGTCATCACTTGCTACGGTCATTCAACTCACCTTGTGCCGCTTTCCTTTGAGAACTTGAGCAGGGATTGATATTGGAATACTATCTGAAGATAGGCTATCACGTGATTTAGTGCGTACTGTGACTTGTTTAGGTATGACGCCTTGGAAACGATTTAGATCCAACAGTGCATGATCGCCTACCCATAAAAAATCCATTAGTACCAGTTCCCTTCAAAATTACACTTGAGAGTGTCAACTACTTACCCGAAGGGCTGTCGATTTCTAAGACTTTTCTCCCATCAGCAAAGACGGCATAGCCAGTGACAACGGCTCCATTGGATGTCCCAGCAGTGACCGGATGCCAAGTGACGAGAATGGTATTATCTTGTGGTCCCGCCTCAACTTGTACATCAACGGGTGGGTCCGGCAAACCTAAACAACCTCAATGAGTAAAGCACAGAGAAGGTGCTCAACGGACGACCACACACAAACTTACAGGCAAATCGTTTACTGGTAATGGTAAACTAAAATCTACTCTCAGGTTTCTATGTTACAAGCTACAGTCTAAAATAACTACGACTACACCATCCACATTACTCCACTGTACTTGGAGAAGCCCCAACCGGTCGGCACTGACAATGCAACCGTGTGTCTTTGATCCAGAGTGCAAAAGCAGGCCTTTTCTCTTTCTTTCTGTCATAATTTTTGTGGAGCGAGAAATATTTGGAAGTACCTTTAGGAAGTGTTCGGAATTCAGTGTACGACGAGAGTTTCTCCATTTGTTTGCTATTTTTCTCATCAAAATGCGGTGCCTTGATATTTTTCGAACGAACTGTAACCCTGTAGGTCGTGTTTGGAGTGAGCCCTTGAATAAAGAATAGCATGATTAATTATCGCCCCCGGAAACGAGCTTTAGCTTTGTATTATTGTAACTGAGAGTACTGCCCTTATCAACTACATGTGTCATAATTAGGGTTGCTATTAAGGACCAAGGCTCGTACCAGTGATTGTGTGTCTGTACACTCCGGGCTTGACAGTTCTAACCTCGACGTTATTCACACAAACTACATGTTGATAGTTGCTGTTGCTTGGAAGCCACGAGATAGCTGCGGACGTGCTGGTCACATTGGTCGCTCGGACACATGACGGTGCTAGCGGGGCGTCCTTCCCGATCACCATTGTGCACGCTGCGTCTCTCGACGTCCTCCGGTTCGGTGTCACTGCTCTCACGCTGATTCTGTGCGGCTGTGAAATAAATAAAACAATTTATGAAATAAATCATCATATCCTATAATCGTCGTCATAATTCCAGTGGCGCACTCACTCTATTGCAGTCAACACCCTCGACCAGGGCACGCGTTCTCTCATTGGCCTTCACGGTACACCGAAGGAGTCCATTAACATAAACTTGGTAACTCTCAATCGTGCCCAGTGGACAGTCAGGTGGATTCCAGCCAATGAGGATACTTTTATTCAACTGTCGTTCCAGCGTGAGTTGAACAGGGGGAGGTACTAGCACCGAGAAGAATAAGTCTATCAGAATGGAATCAGTGGGAAACATGCAGACTGTTTACTACGAACTGCTTCTATATTTCCATATCAACCAACTCTATGCAAAGTTAGTGGCTTCCAGCATACCGCGCAATAGTCTACTCACCCTGCTTCTCGGGATCCGGGTTATCATCCAGCATATCTTCCAAGTCCAAGTAGCCGTACTCTTCATTTCTACGGTGCATTAGTTCCTCTAGAAATAGACAAAATCAAAGTCATGGCTACATAAGGGGGACAGACAAAACTGATCTTTGGTCATGTGCAAAGGGGCTTGCCAGGAATGCATAGCAACAACATCAAGAGTGACAACAACAATAGCATGTCACCTCGTTGGACATTAAAATCATCATCATCATTATTATTATTGCAGAATGTTATATACCTCAATTCCGAGGTCATCATTAAGTATGTGACTTAATTACATAGCATACGATGGGAGATAAGTTATTATTAAAAGGGCTTTCTGTTAGCAATAGTAACTGCGCAAGCCATTACAACAACTGGCATGTCACTAATGTCCAGGACACTATTTATGTCATAATCATTATGATAAGTAAACACCAAAACGTATGCGCTACGACTTGAGGCATGCATTATTGATAAATTTGTACTGAAATATCAAGGGGAGGACCAAGGGGTAGTCCGTTGTAATTATATCCTTTGATGTGAAAGGGGATAGGAAATTGCATTGTGTTTGTGAGGGAGAGTTTCTCCATACTGCTCCACTTATTAATCTCTGTTTCAGGTTAAATCGATCAGAAGAGGAAGGAACGAGTATGACAAACCTCGATTCCGGAATACGTCCTGTTGATTACACACCAAGGGGGGCAAGGTTCTCTTAATTCGATTCTTGTTCTTAACTAGAATTCAATTATTTCAAAGAGATGCAGACAACATCGAACATGCATTCATATATAAATGAGTTAAATATACATGTTTTGTATCCAAACCGGCCACCAACAACATGACATATTGTTAATCATATCCATAATAACCAAATCACTTCCCAATCTAAAGTGCCCACACTACTAGAAGTCACACTTTTAATGTTGACTCCACCTCAAACCCTCGCACTCCATAGTCTACATAAACATTTTCTGTGAAAAATTCTAGTATTTCAGTCATTCTTTAGAGCACTCCTTTGCAATGTTACTAACATTTCTGCTCTCATAACCAAACTGCACTACGGAAATGTGAGAAAAATTCCGACCATTACTATAGAAAATTATTGCACACAACTACCAACATGGATGCTATGAGTGGACCATTGGACTACTGTCTAATGATTATATATAGGAATGCATATTTTAAGTATAAATGCAGAGAATTTTAATTAGTTTCCATACGTCCACATGGATCCCCCATGTGACACGACAAAAGGCACCGTGAAAAGTATCTAGCTGAGAACAAGACTACTGAGTATACTGGCGAAGCAGCCATCATAACAGCAGCGTAACACTTACGTCTTGGATATCATAAAGTATCATCATCATCACTCTAAAATTTTCTCTACCTTTCCAAACTTTTTAGCGCGAACAAGTACCAGCAGCAGATGGAGAAGGAGAATGACGTTAAGTATGTGTTTGTGTGTTTGCTTTTCTCTCTCTTTCCCTCTCAGTATATTTTCAAGGAGTTTTTCATTATGAAAGGCGCTACAAAAGAGGAGCACCCTTGAAGCAATCATCATTCTTCTTATGAAACTTAACTTTCCCCTTCTCATTTGCTCCTTAGCGCATAAACTTGCACCTTCACACAAACTCACACCCAGTCTATCTCCTCTCAACAATGAACTGAAGCGGAAACAAAATCCGTCTGTTTCCAACTTGAATCCATCTACGACTTTTTCTTACCGATTATCAAACGCTGAGACTCATCTTGTACATCTCGAGGATAGTCAAAGTCATGCAGGCTTGTAGAAAGACAGTCATCCGATTCTTTAATACCGAGCACCACTTGCTGATGAAATTCCAACAGATCCTCCCCAACTAAGCGCTCAACATAGTTTGATGGCACCAGGCCACGTCGTCCGTCCAACAATTCCCCATCCAGAAAACCATCCTGTGAAAACATTCCCCATGTGCAAGAATTAATATCCCATGGCCCTTCTTCATCCATAATAAATTTGCGTGTCCATATGGACCCGCTTTTGGTGCACAACTCATTGAAAATACGAAGGCGGACATTAGATGATATACAGAGAGATTTGAGATCATCCAATATCTTTCCCACTCACCTCGTCCATAGTTCCCCAAACAAGAATATAATCTCCAGCATTGACGTAAAGCTCAGCTTCAGGATTCTCGTTGGGAGACTGGTGAAATGGATCATAGGAGTACCTAAGAATGACACAGACAGACACAAGTCAATTTCAATCCAATTTACACATGTTGGCCGGGGAAAAGGAAGATGTGAAGGATGGAAAGAAGCTATTGCCATCTGAGTACATGCGTTGAGTAAGTCAGAGGAGAAGCTGGCTCGCAGCTTTCCGCTTGTATTGTGAGCGCGGAGTGAGTTTGTAAATTTCATAGCGAATTAAAGCCGACTTGAAGGGTGGAAATGATTAGATGGAAAAATATACGAGCTGAGAATTCCTTTCCCCTCCTCATTCTTCCCCCCTTCATTGGTGTATGGAGATGGAAGAAGTATTATGTTATTCTCGCCCAAACAAATTGCCCTGACGGGAATTCTTTTTCCACAGTCTAACGACAGATGTGAATCTCAATGCGTTTTAATAAAAGCCTACCATTCCCCTTCTCATCTTCTAAAGAGTGGCTGAGAGGGAAAGATGCATGTACAAAATGGCTTCTTCCATTTGGTGAGCATGCAGGAATATAGAAAGGAGGAATGCAGTGAAAATCATATGCATAGCGTATGAAATAGCTACCTGGCAATGTAGACCATACAACGACCTTTGCCGGGAATGTCAAGGACGTCGACGGCCTTATTCAGTGATTGTTGATGCTGGTGATGGTGATGGTGATGGTGTGAATGAGGAACTTGATGCGTCTGGTGTGTGTGATGTTGGTGGTGGGTGTGCTGGGGTGTTTTTGCAAGGACTACACTACTGCCGTTGATAATCTGAGGTTGAGCCGACTGTGGTTGGACTGAGCCGAGGAGGAGGAGGTAGCCCGACTCAGTCTCCTGAGGGCCACATCCAACTGCCGCAGCAGCAGCCGCCGCGGCTGCTTGAGTCGAACTCGCGTAGTCCATGGCGTAGCTATTCTGATTGTTGTGTTTGAGGACTGATGTTGATGATGAGGATTTGCCTCCTTTGGGGTCATCCACATGTGAGGTTGTGATAATTGTAGGAATAGAAAGAGGTTGAGCTCCGGCGGCTCCCGATTGGGCAATGAGGTTTAGGGTTGTTTGACTACTTGCTGGGTTCCCAGCCAGTGATTGAGTATGTGTGGAATGAAGGCTTGGTCCCGCGGAAGGGAAAATCGTGCCTGCAGGGATAACAGGGAAAAAATTTGTCGGCAGCACTGTGGCAATTTGCTGAAACGGTTGTACGGTTCCCACACTATGAAGGGCTTGCACTGCGGCAGCAGCCTGTTGCGAACTGGCTACATTATGTTGCTGGCTTTGTTGGTGGTCGCACAGGTTGACCAAGTCCCTTGGAGTGCAACCTGAAAGTGGAATCATCGTGGCGATTATAGCAATGGAATTCTAACCATACTTAGCCCCGTCCATATTCTTGATTAATTAATATCATCACATACGAAAACACTACGGATACGTACAGTCAAAATGGTAATTTAAATATGGTAATGGGTGATAGAATAAGAAGATACACTTGATAATCAAGTGCTTCACACTAAACAATGTCATATTCACTAAATAAACATTCACAACAACATGAATTTACTACATCAATGGCATAACTGTTATAACGAGAGCAACTTATGTCCCATGACCACTTAGAAAGTTCACAAAATTTATGTACACGGCATACAACAAGACAGGATGGAAGCAGGGGAGCGCAGTGTGAGGCATCTAATAATCATCGCGATCATTTCCTATCATCTGTGTGTGTACACATCTGCACAGAGCGAGGAAAAATCTACCAACAGCTCAGAGTAAACACATTGTACACACTCATCCAACATTACGAACAATGGGGTAGGTGAAAGGAGAAGAAGAAAGTGGGGAAAACGTTATTTTACTACCAGGGGCTCATAATAGAAACTACCTTGACTGCGTAAACATTTAGACTACGGACTTGTATCAACTCTGTGTAAATGTCAAGTATAGATATGCACAAAAGCTACATGTATATCTGTAGGTATATGAGCAGCGACGAGGGAAAGTAAAGTGACACATGGGGTGATACACAATGAAACAAGCCTCTGTTTTTCTCCCAGTACAAACACACACACACGCTTCACTGTTACCTCTCTATGTGAAAAAAATGTTGCACACAGTCAGACTGCGAAAGTCTGAAAGAGAGAAAGTGACATAACCTACATTCAAATGGGTTCACAATTTTAGAAGCCATCTTTCTATTGACATTCTTATATAAAGGTTGCTATACAGTATGTTTATGCAACGATATACACATTGAGTACACTAAAAGATCCTACGGTCAACGGGTATGTGAGCCAAAGAGAGAACGAGTGAGAGTAGGAAGTTTTATTCCCTTTTAATTATTTGGCGTTCAGACTTTGCTGCAGCAGCTCTCTAATGTACTTTTCCAACGATAAAGTAGTCTATACTCTTCCATTGTATGAGGAGAATGATTACGCTTTCTCCTTCTCAAACTTTCCGCCGCCAGAGTCTCATACCACAAGAGCCAGCTTTTCCTAATCTCCATCGTCAAAACTCTCATATACAGTCCCGGCTGTCAGGTGAGCAGGAAACGTAAGAGAGTGAGAAATTAGAGCCTAGGCTCAACCTTGAGCGTCACTGGATCACTCTCGCCCTTTTTTCATAATTAGTCCTAGCATAAGGAGTGGGAATGGGACTGAATTTTTAAAAGGGAATTAAAGAACTCTTGCGTCCAAATCTCATTAGAGAAGAAAGCGTAAACATTTTGAATATATGTATCCTACTTATCCTATTGGGAATCCGGCTACAGTGACAACTAATCTTTGTAATATAACCAGTCATGTTCGTGATTAGTTGATCAGGATACTAATATACTGTGCTAATCATCAAAGTTATGTAACTCCTCACACTTTTTCACTATGTTCTACTAATTATTTAATTACACTTCCACTCATCGATTTAGAACATACGCTATGGTACTGATATTCCTATAGAAATATCCACTTCTAGGATCTAATATATGCGTATCTAGAGTTTTTTGATAAGTTTTTGTAGGCTTACTTTCAGCATTTTGAAATGTAACTTTGGGAATGATGCAAGGTTTGGTTGATGATGGTTTTTGGGGTAAATTTCGCCTACGACTCCCTCCTGCAACCCCTTTTTGCCCTCGAAGATGCACATTGTTGTTGCTAAAACGGGCTTGGTACACTGTGGAACCCAACAAAACACGAGTCAAGTTACCCGGGTTTTATCGTGCATGCTTCAAAAAAATCAAACACAATGCCTCGATTAAACTCAAAATCGAAAAAACAAATACTGCACTCACACACACACACGCATTATAAAATCATGTTCGAGGTGACAAGGTTCTATTGGAAGAGGAAAGGAGGTTTAGTATAAAAAATTTAAGGGATAAGTTATGTATTTTCGGTCCCTATTGTAATTATTCGGATCCACAGTCCTTTGATGGACATTTGCCCAGAAGGGATTGCGTGGTGTGATGAATACTAGAACAAGATTAATATTCATGGAACAGGGGGATGCAGGGACATTTATATCCAACATAGACCTTGAGTTAATATAAAAGCAACTGGGAAATCTTCATCTGCCACTGCCATAGATACATTATTTAATGGACGATGATGATGAGCCAGAAAACTAGCTAGAGAGAGAGAGAGTGCGGTAATGGCGGGGCAGGACGATTGTGGCGGCATATCGAACCGTGCCCACAACATTGCATCATCACTCCATCAAAAGTCAAGGTCTGTGCCATAAAACCGCCGTTCCAGTCCCATGATTGCCCCTAATTGATTCCATCAGACAACGTCCTGTCTCTCTATCTCTCCAACATATCCCGTCCAAACACTCCAGTCAAACTGTCCGATTAGAACCAGCACATGAAGTAAATCAGCTTGAAACACGGACAATCATACTACTAATGTCCTGTTGTGCTAAACGGCAGCCTCCAGCTTTATCAATACTATTGTTCCACCCGGTTCTTCATCATCATCTAGCTGCAGATGGAGGAAAATACATTAACAGACTCACTTCCGCCAGTCCATAACTCTTTTTCCGAAAGTCAATAATAATACAGAAAAGTGAGTGGGGGAGAGAGAGAAGACGAGTCGACGTGTCTAATGGCTGTTGGAAACCAAAGTACTTATCTCCTTCAGTATATAAACTACCCAATCCGCCTACTTTTATCCTTGAAAAGTCCGCAAAGATACATCACTGGCTTTAGTTGTACTCTTACTGGCATACTGCACAATCTCACGTCCCGACTGGTAGGTAAATGGCCCGTGTCCTCCTTTATTCTCAATAAGCTCCCTCTCTCCATTGTCACATTTATGTATCCATGCATCTACAGGGTGTGCCATGAGCTCATCCCAAGTTGGGACCCAATGTGCGTACATACATTCGCACTCCCCAATAAACTCTCCATAACTGGACAACTTTTCAAAGTTTTATCTCTGAACTCGTTGGGCTAGACTTGTTGCTACAGCATTTGCCTCCTCCCAAGGACGCGTCTCTAATTTATACCCCCCACCACTTGGAGGAATTAAATCCGTGTCATCAGGGCACATAGATGCCCACCCACACGCATCTAAATGTCCAATAGTCTCTTAACAGGTGGTCGGAAAGAAGTGGTAGGAGCAAAAAGTGAGTGCGTGATAGCATCGGAGGATAGTGTTGTACATAGATGCTATTTGTTTAATATGTATTTGTGTTTACATAACTTCCATGACTCGATGCTAAAGGTGATTTTATTTAACGGTGTGAGAGAGAGAGAGGACGTAAAAAATACTCAAGTTCCTTTCATGTGAGCAGCAACAAGCTTTTTTCCTCCTCCAGCCATTATTTATTTACTTTTTTGCGTAGGTAATCAATTACTAAAAGTGCTTTGGATTAATCTCATGCCATCATAACTGCTATAAATGTGCTGGAAAAAATCATTGTCATCATAATCTCTACAGTGAAGAAAATACGAAGAGTGAACAAAGGATGCGGGTTATACGCTTTAGGATAAGAAACAAATGCCTGACATCCAATACACATGTGGTAATATATACAGTAGAGACCTCGGTCTGCCCACATATTTATGGTCTATCTACTTAAGTCAGGCTCAAGGCATCTAAAACGAAAGGGAGTAGTGGATTCAAAATACAAATCAGTGTATCAAATATTTGGGACAAGACAGCGTGGAAAAATTCAATGGAATTTGACTGCCAGTCTGGATTTCAAAGGGATTACAGCTCGTTATGGATGGAGAAAGTGAGCGAGAAAAATACAAGTGTGAAGTGAAAGTGAGAGAGTGAGTGATAGAAATGTATAGAGAATGAGATAAGTGAAAGAGAAGACGAAAAAGGGTAAGATAAGCTTCGAGCCAGGAAGCTGATGGGCAAGAGATGCTCAATTTGAAGAGAAAAGAGCAAGTAGAAAAAAATAGCAAGAAAGAAGATAAGTGAGTGAAACGCTACACAAGACTAGAGTTGCTCTCACAGGGAACAGTGTAAAGAGAGTGGGAAGTAAGGGAGAAGTAAGAGGAGGGAATTGTGAAAGGAATTTTTTGGCAGTCCATTTGACTTGCATCGGCGGTGGAAAGGCAAAGGAAGAAAAACAGATGTGGAGGCGGAGAGCATGAGAAAGTGACGGAGGAAATGAAAAAGAAGAAGAGACAGAGCGCAGTGATAATGTGTGATAGAGAAAGAGAGAAAGAAAAAACTCACCAGGATTCTTATCTAATTCAGCTAAAATCTTGTTATCTTGTTGGATTTTGGCTATGATTCGTTCGATTTCATGATTTGAAGCGATAGGGTCATCAAACTGGAGAGACTTTTGAGAGAGGAGTGGTGGTGGTAGCTGCTTGTGCTGTGTCAAATCGGTGACCGAAGTGCTCCGCCTGAGACGCTTCCTACCGTGTTTCAGGGGGGAGAATGAGGATTTTTGGGTCCGCGGAAGCGAGTGGGACAATACACCTGTTGCGACAAGCGAGGATGAGGAGCACACTGCTGAGAAAGAAGAATTTTCATGCAAAAACTCCCAGATGACAGGCTAAAGAAGATGTAGAAGAAGATGTAACAACTTCCTCTCTTCCTTTTTCTTCCTTCCTGTCGCTTTGTCCTTTGCCCTCAGGCTTTTTTAAATCCTCATACTCCTCAGACTTAAAGTATAAAGAACGTCTAGATTCATACACACACACAGTCCTCACATCCATTCGCTCACCTTCTATTCATCCGCACATTATCTTTTTTTATCACCCCCAATCAAAAACCTTCCTCCCTATTCTATACGTACACTCCAAGAGTCAAGCGGAAAAGCCCAGCTCCAGCAAAGAATTCAAAGTCACTTACGTCAGTAGGGAAACAGAGTTAAAAATGTATGCCAGAGTGAGAGAAGAGGGAGAAGTGGAAAATGGACGACAGAGAAGGGAAAAAAAGGCAGCATGGGAATTAAAAACCTAAGCACACGGCGACGACAGGTCAGAGGACACGAGCTGGAGCGGGCGTGACCATATATCCGCTTCGCCTCACATCTAACTTACTACTACATCCATTACAACGAGGAACATGTATACACACTGTCAAAGGCTGAACAGCGAGGAACGATCCTTTGTGATTGCAAAGAGGAGTAAAAAAAGTCCCATTTACGTACTACTACTGTACTGTGCCCATCGAACCTCACAATAGAAATCTTTGACCTACACTTCTTGCTTCCTCAAAGCAATCATAAGGCTATTGGCCATTTCGCTGTATCCTCACCATCACCCTCATCTCTCTGCACACAAACATACTTTCCATATAAGACCAAGGCGTAGCAACAGTATAAGACTTCCAAAAGACACATAATTTAACTCGTAAAAATAGGACAGAGAGAAAGAGAAGAAGGAGATTTAGATGGATTTTAGTTGTAGTAGTCACAGAGAGACAGAGCAGGAGAAATACACATAAGAGAAAGGGCGACTAGAAGAAGAATTCGGAAGGATAGAGAGAGAGAATGAGACAGTGAAAGAGAGATAGAAGATAAGAGCATTCGATATTGAAAAGAGCTACTACCTCTTGCGAAATATCCAGTCGAAGGGTACTGGGAATGTCGTTCTTGTTCCAATATTGCATCCAACGAAGGAACTACAGGAGTGGACAGTGCCGTCGTGCTCTCTCCACGACTCAGAATCGAGTCTAATGACATTGTCTCAGTTAGTCAACGCTCACACAATTACATCCCAATACGTACATAGAATTTACTCAAACACACACACACACAGAAACACACACTCATTATACGAGGTATATAATTGCGTACATAGTGGACCTGAAGCCTTAACGAATGTGTGTAACTTTCTCAACACAGTCTCTACCATGTCCTGAAGCTCGTAAAATTCTCGATATTACTACTTGTAAACTGTTTTCATATATGCCAGCCGCAGTTGTAAATGAAAATCCTTCTTTTCCCATTCTTCCATGTATGTAAGATTCATTTCAATAAATTAATTCTCTGTTTGTGAATGTTAAGGCTTTGTGTTGAAGTGAAAAAAACTTTCACTGCAATCTCCATCGCCGTCTTAATGATCAACATTGTACCTCGCCTGACTGCAGAGCATGTATATTAAGTGTGTAACTCTTCATAACTCTTTGACGCACAGATCTTGTCCCACTCTCCAGTGTGCAAGTTAGTGAAGAATATCAAGCATAAAAATCAACAATGAAAAAAGGCAACGTTTATTGAGATTAGCTAGCACCTATAGCATGTGTCTCTAGTATGTAGTGAAGGCAGCAGTGCATATAATATGGTTAGCCAGGTCCGTGCCAAAATGCAAAGCGGCCTTAGGTCTACGACGCTATGTGCGTGAATGAATTGATTTTCTAGGAGAAAAGCCTATTCACTTATGTGAAGGCACAGAATGCGTGGAAGCTTATCAAGCTTTGAAGCAGTTAATATGAATTTTCAGGGATAACCATACACACATCTGACTAACTTTGCCTTTGTCAGACCTTGCCAAAGAGAAAAAATAATTTGGATGCGGAAGGAAAAACAGCTGTACTTGATGGATCTCTCAGGTCCGTTCGCCTTGGCAATAACAAGGTCTTAAAATGATCGCGTCATCTGTCGTCCTGGCCCGGTCTCTAATTGGCTACAGGAAAATCAGCACTGACTCGATGTTTGTCTTGCAGACTGCAGTAGGATGATATACTTCCTCTTTTCTCGGTCCCTCTCACTCTATCTGTACTATTATGAGCTGCCTCAATTTCTCAATATATTCTAATGTTAACATGTCACGGATAGCATGAAGATCTGAGGAGAAAGAGAGAGACCTCATCGTCAGTCAGTCACTTTGAACAGGAGCAAGACAGAGAAGAAGGTGCTTATGTATGTTACATATCCTTTGGCGGCTTTCACTTCTGTGAAGACAAAGTACTTCCCTGAATAGCACCGAATCAATAATGCATGTGAGCATAAGATCGACTTTAGTAATGTCAGTCATGTAAAATCATCATTTCCAATGTCACATGGCCTACCGAGCCACTCTGGAAATTCCGTCTAATCATTCGCCTGAAATAATTCATGGCTTACATGAATTCATATAGCGTCAATGCAAAGTATACGAGAGCTCGTACATTGTCATACGCTCACAGTGCTCTGTTCACCATTAAACCGTTACGTCCAACTATATGCAAATGATCCGCAATAAAAGACTACTCAATGCCACAGTCTAAATCCTGAAAGCCAAGAGTGGATGCAGAAATAAAAGAAATTTATAAGCGATTATGCTTTCACTTATTAACCAGGCGGAAAACCAGGCAGGATGTAATCCTTGGTGTCAAGTAGTAGAAAATATGGACAAGAACAGACATGTCATTCGAAGACAAAGTGGTGGTACATCAGTTCATTAATGTAAATCTACCGGAAAGAGTGATTGAATTTCATGGATGGGTGCAGGGGACAATATTGCACAACGTGAAAAGACTATGACATATCTTTCCACAAATGCTAGCTTGGTAAAACGTGCAAAGAACGTTGCTCTGTCCTGTGTGTCCCTCCCTAAATTGTAGTGGTGACAAGTGTATAGTAGCATTTCACAAGTGAAACTTGCACGCACATAACCACGCACACGCACATTATTAATTACAAGAATAATCAAAAGTGACTTTTCAAGTGAGAGAAGAAGAGATGAGACAAACGAGTCAGTTGATGTGAGCAGAAAAAAATCAGCCTGACCTGGAGTTGAGCAAAGGGGGGACTCAGGAGGCGAATGACCCACGGAAGAATGACGAGAAGAAGAGGCACGGACAGATTGCTGGGATCGCTTCAGAGCCGCCAACTCTAACATCAACTCCTCATGGCGAACATTCTGCAGCTCCGTCTTCTTTTCCAACTCGCGGATTTTTGACTACACAAGTAAATCCAACAGTTTATCATCTGAGATCAATTACAAAAGCAGGCGAACAACTTCTACAACAACAATAATAGCAACAACAACAACATCAACGACTACAAACATGTCCACTGTATTTTCTTTGTCATGTATCCTTTTCTTCTGTAAATCGACGCAGGCGTCCGAGTCCCTAGAAAATCTCCTTCAATTAGTATTAATGTTATTCTGCCCACGAATTTCACAACCAATATGTCAGCCTATCCGTTGAAATGTCACATATTTTTCAGGCAATGTTTCCACGTGTATTGATCCTTCCGCACAGAAAAATTCAATATTTCAGAAGTCAAGCAAATTTCCGAAACAACAACGTGCTTTTAATTCCTCCTCCTCATTCGCATCATTTCCCATCCACATTCTTTCCCTCCTTGTGTCATGGGATGGAGTTAAATGGTGCAATTATTTTGTTATCTTGCTCAATAATCAGACTGGTGTACGTATCAGTACCGCATAAAACAAGGAATGCATTACTAGGAGGAGCATTGGATTCACAAGTTTTTAGATGCACTATGTCTGTGTGCAAGTGTGTGTTTGTTTGCATTTGAATGTGATCACAACGAGAGATTCCTTATCTGTAGGTGTGACAGATAGAAGCAAACACGTGTCCATACAGTTGTCGCTATGGGACGAGATAAATGTAAATGTTCCTCTTTCATATCCTTCCTCTCGTGAGTCTGGATTGGAGGTTTCGTACTTATTTTTTTAACTTCTCTGGTCTCTCCATATGTTTATGTGGAGTATGTTAGTGTGCTTGTATACATAAGCGTGGTCACACACCGAGAAGTTCCACATTAGGACGAAAAAATGTTTTAAACGATCAGACTGTCACCATCACATGTACACAGAAACACATAGACGCACACACAGAGCAACAAGAACTACAAGGAACGTCCAACTAAGTCTTCATTATTTATCTGGTCAGCCCAGGAGGAGAAAGGAACATACCTGGAGCGTTTCGATCGTGTCCACTGACTTTTTCTTGTCATTTTCACTGAGTCGTGCAAGTCGGTTGACCT
Source organism: Deuterosminthurus bicinctus (assembly GCA_034698825.1). NCBI lineage: Eukaryota > Metazoa > Arthropoda > Collembola > Symphypleona > Bourletiellidae > Deuterosminthurus > Deuterosminthurus bicinctus. Next base: position 25,875 of record JAQIWI010000054.1, read on the forward strand.
CATCTTTCTTCTCTCGTAGCTGAGCCAAAGCTTCCGCATGCTGTCTCTCTAGTTCTTTCCTTTGTTCTGACGCTTCACGTAATTGCTGTGACCGTACAGGGAATTAATAGATTTCAGTTCAAACTAACTCAATTTCCGCTCGTACACACTCATTCAACACGTCACGATGGAGATTGGAAAAATAACGACTAGTACGATCATTATGGCAACACAATATTCCCAAAATAGTTGACATATGTACGTCAAAATCTACACTATTATTTCTTAAATCACGCCCGGCAGTCTGTTTCACTTGATATTTACAGTAATGAAGGACACAGATCAAGTGGGAATAGGGTAAGATTCGAATGATCATGACTCATAGCGATAGACATGGATGAGGCTCATGCAATGTTTTATCTCAAAATTCTAAATATTTGTATACTAGCAAGCATATATTTTTATGAGGATAAAACTGCATTTGCACGATCAGTTGAACCTCTGGTTAAGTTCTACGAATTTATAAAAGTGAACACAAAATATCGGGCCCACCATCACTATCATTACCAATGGAACACTCATTGCAGAGGGAACGTAAGGATTTTAAGGCACCAAAAGGTATTGTAACTTGGACCCTGGGATTATTCAAAAGTAGCGTTGATACTGAGGGGAAGGACGCTAATAAGTTTTTCCAATGTATCTGCTGACTTACCTTCAGAATTGACTCCAGGATGGAAAACTTACTGGAGTCAGCCCAGCTCCGTGCCCTCAAAAAATCTCAGTCCTCAATGAGTCACAATAATAAAGGCTGACACATTTTAAAATTCACCATCCCCACTACTGTAGAACTTTCACCTCAGGGGGGAGAGGGAGCCGTAGTTGTTGTTGCTGTTGTTGTTGCTATTAGTACTGACTATGATTATGATTAGTAGCCGTGTGTAATAAGTGTGTATGTGTGTTAGTAGAAGTTAGCCCAAGAGATCTATGAGTCTCACCGAGTAAACTTTTTCCGTCACACAAATATATTATTATTATTATTATTACAAAGAACTCGTCGTCTTGGTCCTCTTGAAGGAGTAGGAGGAGGACGACGACGATGAAGAGAAGGTCAGAAATATTGAGAAGATCACCCACACTGCATGTCAAATTGAAATAACGCCGTCGGCTTGAACGATGGCTGACTTTAAGCTGCTGAACGTTGCCAAGGAATATTGAGGAAATAAGCTTACCAAACTGCTGGAGAAGGCCAAGTGGTCAGAAACCTATGTGAGAACGTGAACAAGGCGAGCCTGGAACAATTGGAAGGGAGGAACAATGTCTTCACACTGGCAACAACAATCGAATGACAGAGTGGTGCAGACGAGTTGGCATCCTCTAACTTTCGCAAATTCTACGCAGCCTGAAAGAATCGATAAGAACGGGAAAGATGCAGTAGGGAATTTCGGTCACGAGGTCCGTTCAAGGAGGAAGCAGGAGAAAGCCCACCCGTCCACAATCAATACTCTCAGTCTACTTTCTCCTCGGATCCCTCCGTCTCCACTCCATGCCTTTCCGCACATACAGCCACACACACACACACATGCTCCCACCAACTTCACAATACTACCGCCACCACTACTCTCTCGCACACACTACGCCAACTCCACTCGACTCCATCAACAGCAACAATAATAATTCCTCAATCTCCAGCAAACTCTTCAGTAGCTCCCCTTCTCCTAATGATAATCAAAATATGGCAATTAAAATCACTCTGTGTCCATCTCTCTGTCTCTCTCTCTTTCCCACTCTGTTTTACAAAAACGACTCTTCAATTCCCTTCACTTTTCCCAACTCAGCTTACATTGCATCGGAGTTTTAAGGAAGGGAAAAGCCTGCGTACTTCCAGACGTTTGCGCCGCCGCCAACTTTCCATCCAAAATCCCAGTTATTATCAGGAGGGGAATCCTCACTGGCTTTTGCCTCTGTGTGTATGAGTGCTGTAAACCATGCTTTGCTACTTACTCAATTCCATGGCATATCATTTAAGCTTTCACATACGCAGTCACACAGAAGCCCGTGTTAGCCGAATACGTTATGGACCGCTGTGGGTCACTCTCATTCACACAGTCCTACACACACATGGCGTATATCATACAGGCTTTTTATAGCACCAACTTAAGAGGTTTAGAAGGGAAATTATTATGGGGAAGAAACTATCATCACGTTGAGTATGGGACTGGTACATACAGGGAAGAACTACTATAGACGACAATACTCGACGCCCAGACATGAATATATGTGAAGGAAGGAAGGAGGGAGCAGAAACCGAGGATGTTAGACCAACGCCTTTAATATGCTTTCAGTCTGGACGGGACACAAGTTTGGCGCGTTTTATACGTGCGACCCAAAGGCTGTCTTTCTTCCGTGATTGTGGCCCTCTTCGGTTCTTATTGCTCAAGTCCTTGTATGCTTCCGAAGTTCATTACAGCAGCACTGGGGAACGGAGGAGAGAAACAACTTTGTATTTTATTTACTACTCCGGCATAAGCCAGATAGAGTGTAATTATATAATGTGTACACAAACACACACACACGCATCATCTCACATGCTCCACTGTAGTAATAACTCCTATGCATATTATATTTAGACTCTTTACTCGTAACGATATTCGTGTATCGACCTTGGGATCAATTTCATTTTTCTCTGCTTTCACTGCATGTGCTTCAAATTGAGAGTTCGCATTGAGGATGGCATTATTACCGCATGGTTTTCCCGAAATCAAAAATGGTCTGCCAGCAGCAGCAACTCCTTATGATTATTCCTATTTTCTGCTATAGGCAAATGGGATATTTTCTTATGCCACTGGGACAAGCATATGGGCCACGGACGACTGGTGTACAATTGAGGGCAGAGTCAATTCACCAATCACAAGCCAATCCCTCCCAAATGTACTCGGCTGGAAAAGACTCTTAAAAATTCCTGCGATCTTCCTTTCCTTTGGGGATGAAATCACATGTAATTTCCTACGTGCTCTCCGCTGTGTAACGTCCAATTAGGACCAAATATTGAGTATTGAGATAAGTAGTATTGAATTGATTGGGCTATTTAATATCCTTCCGTATTGCTATTAGGTCACGTAGTACATGGAGGAGCCATTCACAACAATCACGCCTGATTCGATGAAGTCCTCCGAATCTCAAGATGGATTCGGAGAGTGGAGCAGAGTACAAATTCCAGAGTCCACCCGATGAGGCAATAAGTCAAATGCAATCAGACGCGTGTGAACATTGAGCACCGTTGGTTTGCCGGAGACCAGGAGATACTGCAAGCACACGTCTTCTTTCATTCTCTCCCTTCCAGCTGAATGAACCTGAGGAGTCCCACTGAAGTAATGGCCAGATTAGTGTCATGTTTTCATATGGTTAATGACACATACACACACATTGCCGCGGCGTATGAGCACGCTTGTTTGTTGCCTCCTTCTGCTTCTTCATACTAACAATAAAAATCAATACGGACCGACAGACAGACAACGAGCCATTTAAAAGGGCAAAGAAAAGGAACGGAGAAAGAAAAGTGAACCAGTTCTTTCTCCTTCATATCCTCCTCTCAAAATTACTTACGGGTGAAAGAGAGATGATGATGATGGGGGAGGGAAAAGAGGAAAAAATCCGCCTCTGTCTGTATAGTTTGCCAAGTCAACTCTAGAATTGGCAATGAGTCCGTGGAAAATGGAAGAATGGTTCACGTAAATTTTCTTAATCTCTCTTCAATGGATTTCTTTTTGACTTTGAACGAGATGGCGGAGATGCTGGTGAGTTAGCTCTCTCTTTCTCTCTATGGATATACGTCTTCATATCATCACCCTTTAGTATCATTTAATGTGCATCCTACTCGGCCCCATTTTACCCACAAACTCTTTCCTTTTGCGTGATAGTACTAATTTATTTTCCCTCCTATCCAGCAAGCAATTAATGTCCCGACAGAACTCATTTTTGTACGCCGGAAGGAATGATAGAGATGCTGTGTGAGTTTAAAACAGAAGAAGGAGAAAATAGATGAGAGATGTAAAACTGACCTAGATTTTTCTTCACGTTCCAGCCGTTGAGCAAGCTTGAAGGGAAACAATGAGGTAACAGGTGCTTACCATCATCATCATCTTGGCTCTTCTGCACACAATCATATTGAACCTGTAAATTAGGGTAGGCTTGGACCACCATTGGAATATTGTCACTTGGGATCACCTCTCAAGTTTTAAATACGTTTCCAAAAAAAACACCAGCTACCCTGCGAGTCACTTTTCTTGCGGCTACAAATTTATTACTAACTGTCTTGCAATCTGATTTACGATGCCCAAGAGACCCTTTTGGGGTAAACAACAAAATGACTCGCTCCCCATCACGCCATTCAAGTTCACGTCTTGAATGCAAAATCAAGCGCTGCAGAGCACAAAAGGTCTCATGGTAAATTAGTCGGGATCGTATAAGCGTATGGATTTCGTCCAGGAAACTATGCCAAGGGACAAATGTTTCAGCGTATCTCTTGCTCTTTGAATTAGACCCACTACCGACCGACTACTTTTCTATGAATATGTCCGTGCTTGAAATGCTTAATTGGATGATTTTCATACCATTCCAGTTGCGGCATACTATAAGATTTGATCCATATGAAAAGCGTGAAAAGTTTTCCTTTCAATGGGCCAGTCTCTTTCGATCGTATTGAGCTTTTCAGTGGGTTCATACCTCTACTCGTATATACTACATACTTGATTTCTTCTAGAGTCAGTTGAATTCAATCAGGACGGATCAATACAGGGCTCTCGTCCGAAGATATTTCATGCATGTGTGAAGGGGCAAGAATGGGTCCGGGAATCCAGTTCAGTTTCTCTACTAAAAGAGAAGCAATAATTTCTCTTCCCAACATTCAACAGAGCGTGCGGACAAATGAAGAAGCTGAGGAATGGAAGAAAAAGTAGAAAAATTTTGTAGATGATTACAAGAGATGAGAATAGGCATCATACAAATAACATGGGTCTTATAATGAGATTTCTCAATTCTACCACTCCTTCTTTGCATCTCACATCCATGAAAGCCTCATCTAAGACATTTTCCCAAACCAATTCAAGCCTTTTTATTCAGCTAGGCTAAAATCATATTATTCTTCCCCCGTCTCCTCGTCTTCTTTCTCTCTGTCTCGTTCTGATACGCAAGGGTTCTTTACAAGACGGCACGGGAACGGGAAACCAGTAAAGAATCCACAGGGAGGACAGGCGATATTCCAATCACTCTTATCCTCCTCGTATCGATTATCCACCCATGTATCAACAAATTGCCCAAAGTCACTCAGTACGACGAGGAGATTCTACGAGGTATATTTCACATGTCAAAGTAGCCGATTGAAAGGTTCCATGTATACTCAAAATGCTCCAAACGTTCAGCGGACGATCCCATGTTTATCATCGCTGTCGGGATACTGATCGCTTGACGGCTTCATTCCGAATACAGAGTCCAAATTTCCATTTCCATTATTCAGCTTGTTGTGCTAGATGTATTGCTCAGCTTTTTCTCCAATGTACACACACCATTTGATTCATGCTGAGAGAAATAAAAACGCCTCGTAGACCTCAAATTGAAGGGCCGCAGAGAGAGAGAGAGTATAGTTCTTTGTTCAAAAGTACGCCCTTTGCATGTTCAATCACTTTCTTATCCAGAAAAAGAAACAAGAAGAGGATTTGGCTTGGACATTTCAAGAGTTCTCACGGCAATTGTGCTGCCATCTATGAATGTCGTACAGGAGTTGGCCTAATTTACGTTAATGAAAGTACCGCTGCTACGTCCATGAAGTGATGTTTTTTAATGTCCTTAATGTCCGTGCATTTCAGAGGCCTGTATAGTCAAGTTTTACGCTGACTGAATTAATGACTGGTGATTAATTTAAGCAATTAAACTCATTTAGTGGTGCTCAGCATGGATGCCTCTACTCGATGACTGCAACCATTAAATTGCAATGATGACGTCATTCTCAATTCACGCGTCCCTCACAAACATGTGCGTCCAATCTGGTAGTCCAATTAGTGGAGAAATTCCACTAGAAAGTAATTAATTTTTATGCGTAAAATTAGTAAGTTTAGTTGGGACAAATATGAGGTTGAATGGGCAAACTTTTTGACTTGTCATCCACTGGGAAGTTTTGTGGTTGAAGAGGGAAAGATTATAGAGTAAATTTTAACGGTCGCTCTTTTTCACATGTTGCTTGTGAGTGAATTCCCTTTCAACTTCTCACCTTAACTCATTTCTTTTGATTGAAATTAGTGGCTTTTTTCGTTTCAGCTTTGCCAAGTGTGACCGAGAAATAGAAGTAGAAAAGTGATATCATGTCACTAGAAATCTCAGAATCCCCTCCGCTGATGTCACAAGACATCTTAGGGCCCACACAGCCGGTGTCACAAGGAATCTTAGCACCCCAACTTCTAATGTCAGAAGAAATCTTGGATCCCACACCACCAAGTCCTCTCCTATTGCACCAAGAGTCCTCGACATGGTCAGACGAGCAGGAAGAAACTTGGAATTCAGACGGATTTACTTGTGAGGGCTGCAGCACTGGTGCCTGTGAAGTCCGATTTGCTGTTCACACCACATCAATTAACGAGTATGACGGCGAAGATGAGGATGACGATGAAGAAGAGGATGGTGATGAACTTGACAAGCGAACAAGTGGTAGACGAAGGTCGAGTTCTGGATCATCTGACAGGACGATGTGCAACGAAGACGTAAACAGCCAAACTGACATGACCGCGCTTCAAGAAGTGTCTGCGGGTTCATCATGGTTAAGAAAGGAACTGTCGGTATGTGAACTTATTACAGTGGTCTTTTAATGCGGGATTTTGTCTTTTATGCTTGTCTAAAGGTATTCATGTGGTTACCATGGTGAAATGGACTACCGGAATCAAGTCTATTAGCGAGATCTTTAGAGCCTAGGGACAATCCAGATGTACACGGTTTGGTGAAATGGACTACTGGAATCAAGACTATTAGCGAGATCTTTAGAGCCTAAGGACAACCCAGACGTACACTGTTTGTTTTTCTTGAGTCAATCGTTAGGGAATGACTCAGCTATTTACGAAGAGCTACATGAAGAATTGAATTTAGTGGGTTAGGAGAGCAGTAGTGAGGCTGATTCAACTGGTCAGTTAAATGGATTGCTTACGGGGAATTTCGCAGAGGTCTTAGTAGGAGGTTATCAGGGGTGCCAGTGATGGGAGCTATAGAAAAAGATGAAGATTCAAAGAAGTTGTTGTTGTATGACATGGACAAGTATAGTGACAGTTAACTACGCGTTGGAGTTCTCCATATGAATGAAATGAAACGCAAATAGCCAAAGTGGAGAGTGACATAATAGTCAATTTGAAAATTGGCCATACTCGACTGGCAAGGACGCATTACTAACTCGTGGTGCAGGGAGCGTGAGGGTGTTCGCCGTTGCACTGCAGCATCAATTTTGATGTGTGACACCAAGCAAGCATGCACAAGTCATTTAAAGAAGGACAGGATGACGAAGAACTATTAGGCGCTGTTTCTCATCATTTATTGGGATTTTGGCGACTTTGGTCCTCTCTAAAAATAATGAAGCTAATATATGGTGGCTTCTAAAGTGTGCCGAATTGATAGCAGGGGCAGAAGAATATGACTGACGTATTATGTCAGTCTCTCCACTTCCAGTCGTGATACGGAAAGAGTGTGAGGAGCAAATAGTACAGGAAGAAGAAGAAGCAGTTAAGCTCTTTTCCAAAAATAAGTCTTGCGGTCGTCTCCCTCCTGGCATTTCGTTGCAGATGGCAATGGTTTGTTGTTTCCTACCATTGAGATTATCAAGTCAGGTGTACCTACCGCATGTCAAGTTAGTAATGACTGAAGGTAGGTAGGTAGACCTAGGCTAAATTAGGGAAATTATAAGCGTGCAGATTAGTAGCAGCGGTGAGTTTTCAAGGTGTAAACGGATGATTTGCATGTCACTTACTTCAAGAAGTTGGCAAGGGACTGCGTATGCAGAATTTAGTGACATTTTGTGAGCGAATTCATTGACTTGTGCCAGTTTGGCTTCCGTAGGCGCCTACGCAATGGATGCTACTGGCTCTTTATTTGAAGTTCATTACCTTTCAGCTGTAATAATTATAAACTAGGCTATTTTTTGGTTGAGTGGATCGAAAAACTTGTGTCTCGGAGTCATGGACGCTGTGCGTTAGCTCGGTGTTTATCATCCGTCTAATGCAACGACAACCAGGAAGCAACCAAAGGAACTTTCCACCGAGTGTTCCCTGTCTTATGGAAGTACTACAGTTGCCAGTGTTATGAAGAATTCAGCAGTAGGACTACTAGTGAAAGAAGAAGAGCATATGGAAGCTCAGTCAGTGGAGAAGGAGAGAAATTGACAAGACTTGGGTGAATGTTTGAACTTACTAGGTGGCACAAGGTGTGCTACCTTGGAAGACTGTAAGTGTACTACGAGTTTCCAAAGTTGGAAAGGACACTGCCTTGTAGTAGTTGTAATAATATTGTTAGCAGATTTGGCTCGTCTCGCAGATCATTTCAAAATATGATTAGGGATTGCAATGGTGTGGATATGTGATTTGAATTTTTGTGGACAGTTCAACACTATTTAACAGTTGTATGGTGAACCCAAATTGGTCGTAGTCAACATGTCAAATTGGCAAAAAATACAATCCCGTGCCTTGTTCTCTTCTAGGCTATTCCCCAGCAACAGCAGCAAACTAACACTATTTCAAAGCAAATCGGATACCTCAGTCAGAGTTTTGCATCCTGTGGCTTAGACAACAATTATTGCGAATTTAGTTACCCAACTTATAATAGCTACTTGAATCAAGTCATGGCAGCCCGTGCGATCTTAATATGCCGACCAAATTCTCACCCCTTTCAGGTATGTGTACTTTATCCTCATCCTGTCGTTATTAATCTAAACATTCACAAGTAGTTTAAAGAAGCCAGTTATCAAATCCTCTGTTCATTTTCAGGATCGTGGGGTGAGTTTGGAGCAGCCTGTCAAAATAGGACGGTCAGTGGCACGGGCAAGACCGAGTACAAATAATGCTATTTTTGACTGTAAAGTTCTTTCTAGAAATCATGCTTTATTGTGGTATGAACAAGGGAAGGTAAGTATGAAAATTTATCAAGAATCCATTGCCACAATTTTGCTAGACATGAGAATTCATGCTATGCCATCTCTATCTTCAGTTTTATCTTCAAGACACGAAAAGTAGTAACGGAACATTCGTCAACAATCAGCGACTTAGTAAAAGTTCTGAAGAATCTGCTCCCAGGGAAGTTTGCTCAGGTGATATTGTTCAATTTGGAGTGGATGTCATGGAGCTGAATAAAAAGGGTGAGTAGTTTATTTTACGGTTGCTCATGTATATAACAAGTTCAGACCGTTGAATTGTCTGTCCGTTTGCAGTGACACACGGTTGTATCGTCGCCACGTTACAGCTGTTCCTTCCGGATGGAAAAGAGGCTAAAGCAAGGTATAAAATTTACAAGACGCATAATTAGTTTAGCTGTCGTTTCATGTACTACATATTGCATTGAATGTATTTTCCAGTCCTTCTACAGTGTTGCCAGACAAAGTCCCCACTACCTCTGTACAGGAAATTTACCAACTGAATCAGTATATCAAGGTTCGGATCTCTTTGAGAATTAGACTAATGATTGTAGCCAGTTCACTGTGGTATATTGATTGACATTCGTTAAAACAGGATGCGATCCAACGAGAACAACTAATAGAAAGTAAGCTCGCAGCAATCAATAAGTTGATGGCATCTACCAAAGACGCTGTCGATTCTAATTGGAAAGTCCTCATTTCGGAGGATAGGCTCCTCACAAGGGTAGACATCCTAGAAAGGCAGCTGCAAGCTTCGCATAAGGTACATCTTTGACTCACATTTCCAAGGTCACGTGGATTATATTCAATGGCTCTACTTGTAGACAATGACTGATGACAAACTTCGGGAAGAAGTCTTGCAGCTTCATAATGACAAGGAGAAGTATCAAATTGTAGCCAAAGATGCTTTACGCAAAGCTGCTCAAGAACGCATGGAAGCTATCAAGAATATGCAAGACTTACAGCGGTAACCTTTTATTTTACAAAGGGCTTCATTTCACACTTTTTATTCCAGTCAGCTCACGTCTTTCCATTTTGTGTCAGGAATTTGACAAATACCGAGGAAGAGAAATCTGTTCTTAAAGACATGTTCGATCGTAACTGCCAAGAGCTGAAGGAATTAGTTGAGAAATTCGAGCAGTGTGAAATCAAGTCAAAGGAATTGGCAGCCGAGATGGACCAGTCCACATCCAAGTACAAAGAGGAAGTTGAATCACTCAATTCGATTATTAAAGAACGAGATGGCTTAATAGAGAGTAAGCAGCTTGTAATCGATTCTTTGATGGCGAAAATGGACGTAGACGATTCGAAGGTAAGTTATCGGTTAGATTTTAACCTGGCATATCTTGGGTAGTTTTAAAGTGTGGGACAAAAAATTACCATGCGTATTTATTCCTATGGTCTTATTCGTGGACATTACAGAAAGTTGCCCATAATGAGGAAGACTTTCAAGAAGATGGCGAGAAAATGAATGCGATAAACAGCGATAAGGATTCCATAAGTAAAGGTAGTACGTCACGAATAATTTGTCATCTCGACAACATCCGGATACTGTAATGGTTCTGGTGGAATTTCTAGGTGGCGAGTATCCGGATGGCAACATGAACGTGCATTGGGAAAGTACACCTGAAGTCGAAACGCTTAAAAATCAGATCAGAACGGCTGATACTGAAAGAAAGGAGATTTTATCCAAATTGAGTCACTTACTCAGTAAGTATCGAATCATTACAACGTAAAAGAAAAGAGGCTACGTCGGGAGCTCATGTTGATGAAAGTTTATTTTATTCCCAGATATTATTGACGATCTGAAGGCTGTGTCGAATAAAGTACAGGTTTCAGAGTTTATTCAAGAGCTAATTCACAAGTTGGATTTGGAGATTAGACAAATACGTAATTTTTCGCAAGTCGAAGAGCCTTTAATAAATAACTCGTACAGCATAAGCGACGAGGTAAGGCATTTGTTTTATTCAGGATTCAGGCTATGTAATTGGGAGGCTCATGACTTTGAATTTGATACCAGGTGGATGAGGACGAACAGAAGCTTGAAAATCACATAAGTCACCGGAACTCAGATGGATGCGAAAGTATTGGTGATTCCTATGACAATTACTGTTTAAAATTTTGGGTCTCGCTTGTATGGTGGTTGACCGTCTGGAATGTTATGATATATGACGGTGCTATTATTTTTATGGGTATTTTGGTTCTGGTCCCATAGAATTGCATGTTTTAGACTCCTGGGTTATTAGTTATAACCTTTGTAAAATCGTAATGCTCGGAGGTTTGATTTGAATCTTTTATTTTTTTTTTTTTTGCTTTGTGGGCTGTACCGCCTTCTTGTATTTTTAATGGTGCTAGCTTGGTGACGTATATCTCGCAGTTTAATGTGGAAAACTTTTGTCTTGTACTTTTGTAGTTTCTTGATTAGTTTGTACTGTTTCTTTCAAATGTGTCTATTGCGGCAGTACGAGTTATATGTGGTGTTGGAGTAGTGTGAAATCAAGTAAGCTAATATTTTAAAATATTTAATTTAAGAACTTCTGGAAGAGTCGAGACAAGTGAGCAAGTCACTGCAGGCTGACAATATAATTCTGAAGAAAGAAAATGAGATTCTTAATCAGCAGATAACAGAATTTGCCGCTCAAATCAAGGTTTGTTTTTCTTTTTTTCTCTGTTTGTTGTATAAATTCGACTACACTCATCTGGTACTTCATGGTTTCGTTCGTTGAATTACAGAGTTATCAAGAGCAGGCAGACTCATTGAAATCAGAAAACACGGAGCTTCAATCTCGCGTCATTTACTTACAAACGAATTTGAATTCTTCGGATCAAGATTCCAGTGAGCTTCGTATCAAATTAGACAGCTTACTGCAGTCCTCTTCTATCAATGAAAGTCAGATAGAGCAATTGAAAGGTATGAAGCTACATTTCAATACTTGTTACCCAAGCATAGCCTCTGATAATTACTTAAATTACGTTTAATTTTTCTAGGAGAAGTCACATTGTTAAAATCAATAGTGAAGGATAGAGATTCTACGATAGCCACGTTAATGGTTCAGCTTGGTGATCTCAGCAATAAAAATCAACTAAAGGCATCAACTCTCATTGAAGTTGCTTGCCAGACGTTGCATACGCTGGCAATGGAAGATGATACAAGGTGAGGACAACGAGATTGAAGGAATCTTAATGATGTGATATTCAGATTTTTGGTATCCTTTGTAACTTATGAATATTTTGCAGGAAATGTAACTCTTTCATCACGAACACATCTGCAAAGGGTGATGTGATTCTAGAAGCAAGAGATAGTTCGCTTCATAAAGTGGCGGCTCTGAAGGAACAGGTTTGTGTTAGAACTTTACTGCTGTGGTGTTGTGTCATAACTATCGGTCATAGGGTTACTAATAACGAGGACGTAATAATTTCAGCTGATGCAAGTTGAGGAAGAATTGGCTAATTATAAAGCAAGCTATAACGACAACGCTGCAGAATGTGCTACTCTCCGTCGAAAACTAGCCGATCTGCAGTCACAGCACGAAGTTATTCACAATCAATCTAAACTAGTAAGTAATGCTAAGCTGGTCACTCATCAGATTTTAGTGGTTTTTGTCTGGACAAAGTAATGGAACTCCCGTTAATATTCTTGGCTTGATTTACTAACTTATGTGCTGAGCAAACGCCTGTAGATAGCCATTGACAATCTAATAATTGCTACACAATGGTAACGTAGGGTGTAGTTTTGAAGTATCGCTGACATTGATTCGATTGATTTATTGATCCATTTATGGACTAACCGATTCATCCATAACTGACATTTTGAATCACATCAATTTGGGTTCTGTTCTGTAGTTAATTTATTTTCCTTTTGAGTACATTGATTTGTTTTGGCAGGGTCCACTTCACATCCTAATTCCGGTAGCTATCGCGGTGGTTATCTTGGCTATCTTGATAACTTTTCATCCGTCCTCATGATCGCGCCATGGGTGAATAGAAATCGGAGAATGTTTCGTTGTTATTGTTAATCTTTGTGGAAGAGTTCCTAGGAAGGTGCGGTTTATTTTTTTTACGTATCATTTGTCATTGGTATTCAGAATATTTTTTTGGCATTGTAATGATAAATGTGGGAATCGTCATGAAGCTGGGTCTATGATCTGGATGCTAATGGTGATACTTTAATGAATTCCAGATGTTCTTCTGTTGTTCTTTCCCTGTGTTGATTCTCATTGTGGCTCTTGTCGTGGCATTCTACCCGACTGTTTCCCTGTGGACCGCAACCATGGAGTGATTCTAACTTGGTTCCACTGGTGCTTTTGTCAGTCAGTCCGTTCAACATTGTAACTTTTATTGGTTACGAAAACGTATATAAATATAACGATTCATTATTATTATTATTATTGTACGATAATTAAATTGTAATTATCGCTGATAACTTTTACTTTGGTAGTGTACATTTTAATTGACGTGGTATTCTTGTTGTGTGCGAGGACAAAAAACAGTTCGTTGGCTGGAATCTTTTTTATTATTACATGAGAAATATTACTGCCGGTCGTATTGAAATGAAACGGATTGTAGACGTAAATGTGTACAGTTTTTCTATAGCTCACCACATAGTGCACTCATGTTTTTTGGTAGAATTTATACACACATTTCACTCGTCCCGACTTACTTTGTTGCGCAGAAAAACCCGGTACCTTTTTTGAATCGTGATTAGACTACCATTACTATTATTGTTATTATTATTATTGTTGTAACTACTCCTAAGATCCTATTTGTACTACTAAACTGTGTATATTTAGTTGCAGGCATTATTTTACTCTGGATTAGTGTCATCCATGATGCTCCTCGATTGGCACTTTTCTGTTGGTGGTAAAGTGTGAAGTACGTACGTACTAGCAATGAGCTACCAATTATTATTATAATTGTATAATCACGGAAAAAATCCTGGAGAGATTAAGTATTGTGCGTTTAGTCGGCGACAGCAGCGGTGAAGTGGTAATTCTATGAAGTTGGACCAATGCCAGTGGTCTTTACTTGCTGTGGAAAAATTGTTCCAGAAGTGTACGATTTGATCGTGCGAAGAATGGCCTTCAGAACAAAGTCCACACGACGCGAAGTATATAGGCCAGAGTCGGAGGACGGCGCAACGCGAACTATGGAATGAATTTGTCATGATCCCAACCCCGGTGCACGAAGGATGATGGACGGGATCTATCTGCATGTTGATCCTGAGAGTATTTATGATGATCAGTTCACGATTTTTGTTTTCTTTCTCAAATTTTATCGTGCCATGTTGTAGGAGGTATTGTTATTCGTCATCCTTCGTCAATCTGAAGTAACACTCGCACGTGTGTGTACTTGGCCAAAACCAAAGTTTTATTTCTTGAATGTATAAGTAATATCTAAGTTTCTTTTGTCAGCCAGGACCACGTGGCTGTGGTCTTGGTCGTCTACGCCTGATGTATGCCATTTCAACTGTATTTGATGAATATATTTCGCTTTCTTTGTGTCATCGGAAACCTTGCCCGTATCTATGCTAATGTAAAATTTGGTCCATCTGATGTGAACGCGAGGATTGGTGCCACATTGGAGACACACGTCATTTGGTTTATGATTTTATTTATTATATAAATATGCTATATTCATGTGCGGCTTTTATGAACAACGGAATGGAGTCAATCGGAAAAATATCCCCTCATCACACACCACCACGGATCCCTTCAACAAACTTTTAGTAATGACAAAATGCAGGGGCGCTTCTGACGTGTAATTCATGTTGTAATAATAATAATAATGCCATACGTACGAAAAACTATCTACTAAGAATGAATTGAAAATAATAATAATTTATACTCGTAAATATAAATATATATTGAAACACGGAGAAAAAGTCGACGACTTCGTGTCTTCTTATTATATACAACATGCGCCACGTATCATCAAGCAAAAAAAGCTTTTCTCATCTCGTTTGTAACTATAATGGTAGCAGTAATAAATATTATATTCATCCTACATGCACATAGTTCACGTATATATTATACATCAAAGTAGTAGATGTAGAAATATAATAACACATGAACAAGAATAGAATTCTAAAGTTGGAAAAAATATTGTGATGTTTTTATTATGCGTACAAGCTTTCTTCTCAACGATTCGTTTGAATAAGAACTTGTGTTGAACTGGATTCCTCACTTTTCTACCAAACTTTTCTTTGTTCCGGGTCAAATGTGGAATTTGAGTTCGACTAGAAGGTTTTTTCTTCATCAGGATTCTATAGTTGTACCTGTTTGCGACTGGGTTCCTCTAGGGAAGTTTGGAGTACTGCACGCTCTCATCGCATTCTCATGTGACTTTAGTAATCGAGTTAGTGGAGTGCATTAATGAACCTACCAAATTTGGACCATAGCAACAGTGAGAGTCTTCTGATATGCGGTTAGGGCGGGCGTGAGAACTTTAATTACTAATGTCCTCTTGACAAAAGCGTCAAGTTCATGACATCCTACTAGTTTCCTTTGTCACCGCTGCAAGGAATTCAGGCTAGTCACGTTATAATTGCATACGTGATCCCATGAGCTCTTGTGGATTTGAATGTGGCATATGACTTTTGTCTTGCTCACCCGAAAGAATATCTTTACATTGATCTTCATTATAATTTCGAGTATATTATTTGTCCTCGGGGCGAATAAAATCGGCTAACCATCTTTCCCGTGGCCCAATTTTGCTTTGAATTTCTGATTTTGCAGTCAGCTGTTGTTTCTTAAGTGGATTTAATTTACTTGACGGCTGCTGTCCAGCCACTTTACCTATTATAGGGTGACGTGTTGAAAATTTAATCTTGTCGACGGAAGTATCCCAATCTGCAAAGTCTGTCAAAAGTACTGGCGGAAGTTCTCCGTGTCTTAAATAATTGCCCCACGAAGACTGAAGGTGATGATGACTGGAGGAACGAGAGCGCAGCCATTTACTTTGCATATTTTCTCCATAATCTCCTCTCACTCCAGTCACTGCAGATTTAACCAATTTCCCTAATCCCGCAGATGAGTAGGAAATGAACCATACCGCTTGGTATATGAGATTCACAGAAAGAACATTAGCAAGTCTGCAGCGTTAGAACTCGCAACGCGGCCCACGGCTCCGCACGATGTAACCTCGCGTTATTTGAATTGCTCATGGCAGCATATCGAACAGTGAAGGGCGGAAGTAAAGGACTGTTTGATGACTATTGGGATCGTGATGCTCTCCACTTGAAAAGTCCATGATATGTTGGGAAAGTAAGGACGTGCGGGACAAGTAAGTTTACACAACCGCAAAAGGTTTCCAACTGGAGGAATTACGGTAGTTTGGGCGGACACTCCAACAAGATTCGTCTGTAATGAAAACAAATGGGCTCTATCAGCGCTAAACCGACCCGTATTACTCCGTGTTGGAAAGACGTCAAACTTTTTCCATCTCTAACCTAAACAGAGTCGCTTTACTTTCCAGTCCCAATTCCCTATCCCCCTATCCTCCTCCGTCTCCTCCTCCTACTAGCCTCATGTTCAGTTTTACAAACAGAAAGTGATGTTTGTCAAATGTCTAAAAAAAATTCAATTTTCGCATCAAGGGATTCGTCCTTCTTACCTTCACCAACTCTTAGGTTTTAAGTCAAGCAGATTTGCAGTATTGCGAAGTAATTTATATGCATGAAATTCATATCCCGGGGCCACGCTATTAAAATTGCAGACTTGGCCGAAGGCGTGGATTTTGCTTGGATTCTGGCTAGCTCGAAGAGATTGGATGTTTGTTGAAGGGATACTGTATCAGTATTCATGAATGCACAGGAAGGCACTTCTGAGAGCTTTCTCCATTACTACTTGGCTGCAAAAGTGACTGAAGCAATCCGGCAGGGCTGAAGGTGAAGGTCAATGAACAATACCGGTACGTGGTTAGTGAAAGTGCAGAACGAATGAGCTCTCTTCTTTTCTTCGCTTTCTAAATTATTGATTACACATTTTTCAATTTTTATCATGCATCAGGGAGCCTTTGATGACGGCACCATCATCATCTTTATGGAATTATTAAACACACAAGGTCAGCCATATTCAAGAGAATGTTTGATTGTGCAGCTTGGAGGCGTGGGTACTATATACTGAGCTGATTTTATTACTCCGGTGTCTGCGAATGCTCTGATTACTAAAGGAGGATAGGGTTGGCATATGCCGACCCTACAACTCGACAGATGATGATGATGATGATAAAATTCATCCCGCACGTTGGCTCACTCCCGTCATTTATTATCATACGTAAACTGACGAAGCGAGAAACACATGGGCATTACATGTGCTCTCCGTTATGCACACAAGCGGTATCTCTCGCATGTGAAATCACGGTGACTTCCCTCATGTGTTCGCAGGGCACAAGCATGATTAAGCGTTGGTATGGGGAATCCTCATTCCTGAGCGTTGACGTCGTACGTATCCTGATCTGAGTGATTAGCCAGGAACTACACGACCAGTGTAATACAGTGAGAAGGTAAATAACAAAACGCGACTAAAGACTTCACGTAGGCGTGTGTTATGCAGTCGTGTACACAGATTTTTTGAAAAGAGTACGTACATGAACGCGGATGGCATGGCAATCCCGGTGTTCTCTTCGAGTAGCATTCACGTTGCGTCTAACTGCACGTTTTGGGTGCCCCACCTTCTTCACTTCACTTTCCCGGTGTCTTACGTATGCATGGAATGTCGGATGACTTGATCATGACTAAACAGATTCTTCCAGATTGCTTTCCCATGCCTTGGCTATAGTGAATAGAGGGCTATACGGTCGGAATCTACTTGATGATAGTAGAGACGTTTTGAGAAAAGACTCGACCTATTCATAGGTGGGGAATGAGCAACGTAATAACAGTCAAGTTCTATTCTTAGTCTAGTCAACTTATCCCTTTCTGTGATATTTTTCTCTGAATGCATCCACTCAGGCTGTACGTAATGCTATGTTGTGGTGGCTTCTTCTCCTTGTGCCTTCATCATCATCACAAGGGCTGTATACTCTTGTTGTTTTCCCCTTCTTTCGCTGAAGTTTTTCTGGCTCAGGAGTTGCATTAGTTGTTGGTGGAGGCAAGTAAGAGAGGGGATTTCCTCCGGATTGCATCTGCAAGTGGCTGACTGACTTGACTACTGCACAGAATAGCGCACTCAAAGCCCTTTCCGCCGTAGGATCCGCCGGCACACAGAAAATTTCAGAGTTTGTTTCGCACTCTTCTGAAGTTACAACGACAATAACAAGTCCAACGATTGGAAGGGAAAAATTCTCTTTGTTGAAGTGCCTCCCAGTCACCCTCTTCATCATCAGTCGTAAAGATCGACAAGATTCTTCTCTCTTCAGTTGCAAGAGGAAACAAGACTTTCCGGTGTGTCTTTGTCGACGGCTTGAGTTGTTACTCAACAATATTTTTTCATCCTGGTTTATTTCTCTTCTTTCACTTTATCTCCACGTACTTGTTCAATTTGGTGGAGTGTCGGTGTGTGAGTTTGTAAGTGCATGTGTGAGTATTTGTGTAGGAAAGTTTGGAGTCACTTTTACACCTCTCTGTGCCATCATAATCATCGAGACTATCAGGGGATCTTGGGGTATGTCTCTTTACTGGTTGCATAAAGTGGAATGCTATTAAACTTGAGTGAATAGCAGAGCAATTTCAATTTCCCTTACATGATAGTTTCAAAGGCCGTGAGTGAAAGGAGAGTTTTTTGATTTGATGGGAGCGAAAAGGAATTTATCTGGATTCTTTGGAGAGAAGTGAGCTTGTGGTACATAAGGGGCGATGACAAGACTGAAAAGGGTAATGGATAAGAATTCTATCTCCTCTATGGCTAATGCGATACAGAGTTTAACTCTTTCTCAAGAGAGCACATGTGTGCTTGTGTGTACATGCGGCTGCATGGTTTCTAACTTTCCTTCTCATCATAATTCCCCTCGACAGTTGTGTGTCTGTGAGCCGGTAGGTTCCTACACAGTACAGATGAAGCTTGATACGTTTTGTGGTCTCCAGGTTTTGAGCAGAGCAGATTCTTTGATATGAGCAAACTGAATGTGTGTACACGCAAAGCGGGCATGTCCTCTGGAATGCACGTCTTTCATCCCTGAAGCGGGAACGGTTCTGAAAGCCTTTTACAGTACATCTTCCTTTCAAACTGCGACTTCCACGCTTCCCCTCTCCTCCTCTATTAACCTCGCTTGTTTTTCCGGGACCATAGGAGCTTGCAAAGGATGGCTTTAGCTCAACTTCCCCTCTGTCAGTTTCCCTTCCTAGGTAGGCAGTGAGATTTGAGAGGTGAATCTTGGTCAAAGTGAGCATTAATAACCCCTTGAAGGTATGCCGCAATGATGGCAATAGTGCGTCTTCTATATATGTTGGACTGTAAGAATATTTCTTTCCTTTTAATGATGAATCATATGGAGGGAAAGATGTAAGCACACATACGACTTCATCTGATATTTCTTATACATGTACTTTAACGAACTCAGAGATACGCACACGCAAATAGACGGCTTGACTGTGTCACTCTCCTCTTCGTCATCTAGTTAGTCAGCAGCTTTTAAGCTTGTCTGCAAGCTCGAGCCTTTGACATGACAGTGGGGGGTTTTAACAGGAACAAGGTATATTTTTCATCATGCTTTTGGCACACTTTCGTCCTCTTGCACAGATCCCGCGAGAAAATCCAGAGCAGGAGGCTACCAACGGGTTTTTGTCTGCCTTTATTTTCAACCGTAAACGAATTCTAAATAAGAAATTAGGTCTGTATGTATCCAGAGCTATTAAAAAGTCACACTTTTGATAAGACTAGGTGTGTGTGTGTGTGCGTATTTGTGTCTAGAAAATGCATATACATTTGGAAGAGTCTGTAGTTTGTTCTGACTGGTCAAGGATGAGCAAACAAACGAAATGCCTTCAAACAAATGCAAACATGCACATAAAAGCTAGCGTAACAAATGGGATAAGCCAGGGAATTTGAAGTGGGAAGAAGGCCCATTTAAAATTACCTACCAAATTCATCACAAGTTTAGCTGAGGGTGAAGTAGTTTTTCCAATTTCACATGTAATCGCTCCAGTATGTCATCCCCTTCTGACCCCCTCTACTTAGTCTGTTTCATTGAAGGAGACTAAAAAAATCTTTGGTTTAACTATAGGTAATGTGACGCTGATTCTTCTTTCCGCTTCTGTCAGAGTGGAGGGAATGTATAGAAAGCTTGTAAGGAAGAAGGAGGAACTCACAAAACTGAGTGAGTAAGCTGAGATGAATATACTAAAGCGGTGGTGGTCGCGGAAGAGAAGAACGGAAAGGCAAAGAGAGTAAGTATTGATTTTCTTGACGAGAGGCCAGGAAGAGCGAAGCTTATGCGGGGAGTTGAGAGAATAGAAACGGTGGTACAGCCATGAAAAGATTCCCTTTTTCACTTGTCAGACAGAACAGAGAGAGAGACAGAGATAGAGATGCTGTGTGCTTTGTGTGGATCTCGGGATAATGTAGCGAACAAGCTAGCTAAATAGTAACACTTGCTTCGAGTTTCTGGTCTAATGAAATGCATGGGAGAAGGCTGCTTTTTCCAAAAATCTTTCTCTACTTAGGCGTGTGAGTTTTCATACGTAAATGCTTTATCATAGAGCAAGGAGATTCTTTCCGTGGAATAGCACGGCGGTTGTGTCTCCAGCAGGTTTTTGTAACGAAAAAAGTTATGTGAAGAGGGGAAAATTTGGAGTACACAACTGACAACGGAGAGAATTTTTCAGCAGTGTTCCGTTGGCGGGGTTGGATGCCGCAGCTACTAGTAGGGACGACGGAGAGATGCGGCTGCGTCTCCTCCACCAGAATCCGAATGTATGGTCAATCCCAGAAGTTGAGTCAACAGTAGCATTCCTCCACGCGCTTAGCACACTCTAAGTTCTCTGCCCACTTGGTTGGGTATTCCACCGGCACATTCCAGTCATTTGTACTGGATTCGGTGCCATAAAAGGAGGGAGAAAGGAGCAGCATTTCTCTGTGTCACGTCCCCCTTGACAGTCATTATTACGAAGCCAACAAACAAATAACACAACAACTAACCTAGTTTCCCTATTGTTCGAACAAGATCCTCTCTGTGGGCTTTTGTTGGTGGGGACGAGATATTTATCTTGTTAGCATCATCATTATTGCCAGTGGTCGTGCTCGTGGTTCTTTCAAGTGTGAACAGATTCTGGCTCATTTATCACCATGTGTGTATTTGTGCAACTCCTACCTCTATGGTCATTCCTTCTCTCCTCTTGCTGCATTCAATGATTGAGTAATAAAGTTTTAATTGCTTAAACATGGACTCATTGTTAAGCTTGCTGCCAAAATAGTGGCGGCAATGCTGGACGGAAAAGGCAATGCTGTCGTGTGTGTGCTCAGAGTACAAATGACTGACATTGTAATAGCCATTTGAGAGGGACAGTGGCCCTGACTGCATCTTTACCCTGTTTCTATATACGGACTTAGAAGTGGAAGATGCATATGCGGTGAACACTGTGTGAATTCTCAACGAGCTTTTATGGTAGTGATTGTGTGACGTGTTGTTAAGAGGTTTGATTCCACTTCCATATCCGTTGTTGGAATTTCAATAATTCTCTTATCGGTCCTACTTTGGAAGAAAAGTTGTGCAAACCTGCCATTCCTTTCTCATTCTTGTCCATCGTCCTCATTGCGAACTCCACCACCGGCAGTCTTGATCTGTCCTTTGTCTGAGTTACAAGGAGCCAGCTTGAGTGCACGTAACAATATTCCGTTCCGACGGTCAGAGTGGTTTGGAAGTGAGTGTTCTTGACGCTGGTGTGCGTCGTCGGGAAACGTGCGGCATACTCTGTAACGTGTGTTTACACGCCTTGATTCCCAGGAATTATTGCTTTTACTGGTATATTTCGGACGCATTTCAACACAGAGGGGTAAGCTATCAGGTAGAATTACGAGTTCCAAATGCTGTAGCTGTATAATATACGCATCTCATGCGTGGATTTGACATGTGTGTGCGATCGAGTTCCAGAGCAGTAGCGTAATAACCATACTTACGATGCATACAAGCCTTGTTTTCCATAGATAATTGTTGCCAGGACAAGTAATGCGGATTTAAGTAGCCGAGCAACGTTTATTTATGTCACGCACCGAGTTCAGATTATTATTATTGAATCACAGAAGTTCTGCCTCGTGCCAATCAGGCCCATCATCTACAATGGTGTTAGTGCTTTCAGTTTATTAAATTTATATGGGAATCTAGCAATGCGAACTGGTGCACATAGCAGACGCCATTGAGTACACAAAACGTGAGAGGATCAGACTATAGCGAGGGGAGAGCCTGTTGTTACTTTGACGAAATAATAATTCACATTAATAACCACCAGAACAGCAGATGCTTTGTAGGTATCATACACAAAGACTCCGCCGTAATACGTGACCTTCACATCTGTGGACGTCCAATGTGAATGAACGTGTTGTTTTCCTGACAGACACATAATTCAATTTCTGATTAGTATCTTGGCCATACTTTGATCTTTGTTGGTCTCCCCTGGAACATGATGATTTTGAAATAGGATTCAATAAGACTACCTCTTTATGATAATGCTGCACGAGTGTTCTCAACGTGTGTACAGAGAAACAGGTCCAATTGTTTACATCGCTACCACGAAAACAAACAAAATGAATAGAGAGGGAAGTGAGTTAGTTTTTCCTTTAGAACATGTAATCTTGATCCTGTCATTGACTCATGTAATATATGTGGACTCACGCTTAATGCGCGGGCTCTGCTGTAACTTACGATGATGATGATGATGAAGAGGCTGTCATGCTCAAGTGCATGTCAGGGAGATCTCCATTCTCTCTGCAGAAGTCTATCCATTTATCAAAACGTTAGCCCATTGAAATAATTTATCCGCGGTTACCAGTTGCATTTATTACTTCCACTTAATTACCCTTGTTATCCATTTCAAGATGCAGCTGAGTACAGCGTGAGAGCTTTCAAGAGTCCGAGGCCAAGTTCTTGGTCAATAATGAGATTAAATGGATTTGAATAATTGCGGAAGATGTGAGGTGCTGTGTGTGTGTGTGTGTTTACAACAACTGCAGACCTAAGTTCGTGTATGGCTGTCAGTATAGTAGTGAATTTCTCATCTTTTTCCTCGACCGTTTCATAATGGGCATCCGACCATGCCTCCAATTCCCGCTGACCATCCAATAAGCCCGCTGTCACCATAATTTTCTTCTTAAAGATGTTTCAGTAAGAAATTACCCCTGCTGAATTACGGAAGTAATGAGATTCAGCAGTTGTCCCCGTTAACCTTCCGTACCCCACGTATAGAACATGGTCAGTAGGAATTTAGAGACTGGAGGGCTCCTGTATTCGCAAGGAAAGTTGGTCCTCCGGATTTGAAGGTTATGATGGGTTGTAAATATGCTGACGTTTTGTGCCCAAGTTCGCAGTCCTTTCGATTATTCTCAATGATGCCTCAGAAGCACGCGGCTTTACGGGTATAATAGAAAATGTATGAGTGCGTGAGGGTTAAAAAATCTTTGTGAATATGATTCCAAGGAAGCTGCTTCCGCTTTGCTACCGCCTGCATACATTCCATACTATACCACTACTGTTGATGCATGCTCATCGCTGTGGAGTAGTGTTAATTTCCTATCCCACAGCAGCCGAGTTTTAAAAGTAATTTGGGGCAAACAAGAAGAACACTAAGGGCAGAATTGCCATGCCAGGCCCGCGTGATACGTCAAAGCACTCCTCCCACTTTATGTCACATTCACATATTGACAATGGAAACACTTTAGTTCCTTTATAGAGCTGCGTAGGCCGTCCTCATGGTTCATTTTGAGAATCTAACAACACCGTCATCAGACAGAGGCTTATGCACGTTCCATCGTAATGACGTTCACACGTTTACTTTCCTCTACTCCCAGTCCCAGTATAATAGTAATAACCACCGGGTTGTTAAATGACACTAAAAGTTCTAATTGCTCCGTCTTGAAATCGACTAGGACCCATGATTACCTTAATAGCATAACGTCATCGTCAGCCACACACATGCATAGACTCGCATTTACTTATATTTACACAAACACATTCTAGTATTCACAAACATGCTCCTATTCATAAAATCATACGCTCAAACCCAAACAAAAACTCGCAAGCACAAACTCACCTTTACAAACACATCATGACGTGGACCCACATGATGAGCTTCATATTTAACAAGAGGAAACAAATGCACCTTTATGTACCACCATGTTGAGGACTCATCCACTATTAACACCAGCAGCAACACGCTTGCATGTGTCTCTCTTCCTACCGATGTCATCATTCTCCATCCTTTGAAAGTTATAGTGAATGAACCTAGGACCGGATGAGTAAAATAGTGATGATCATCGCCTCTTTCGCACTACTGATGTTTTGACTCTGAAATCGTAGTGAATGGTAGTTTGAAGAAAGAGCGAATGATTATTATTATTGCAAGCTGAAAGTAAAAGGCTTGAATGAATCACACATCAGAGAGATAGGCTGGAGAGTAGACATTTCCTTTGAATTGTGATAGTGACTACTCATGAAGAGACGACTGATGATGACGTAGGATATCACATAGTAGACGACTTCCCTGGTGAGCGTGTGAGAACTTTACCGGGCTTCCGCAATCGGCGGCATTTGATTGCCCATGAAAAACCTTTGTAGTTAGGCAGACTTTGAGGATCATTTACTTCCATTCCTTTCTATGGACTGAATGAGATAGAAGTATGCGAGGGAAAATGATTATTATGACTATGATTGTATGAAAGCTGGCTCTTTATGTGGGAGCAAATGGAGACAATAGTAATTGAATAGGAACATGATGCCTCTCCTGCCCTTGTTATTCTCTCTCTGACTTTGCTATATTGGCTGATGATGATTAGGAGCGCAAAAATACTGTCACTGTACTCCGTCAAGGCAATTGTGTATATCCATGAGAGTTTGCTAGCCAGTAGTACATTATTATTATTCCACAGGAGGTTTAACACACGTGAGGAATGAGGTTGCGAACAAGAGTACATATAGGTTACAATATGTGAATGTGTATTTGTCTGTGCTTCATGATGTAAATGTGTGCTGCTGGATATACGAGATGAGAGGCATGAATGAGGGGAAAATATTAGAGAGATTGATGATAAGGGAATCATTTCTCGCCAGCTCTATATAGCGAAGTTGCATGTGTGTAAGGCATTGTGATCGTACCTCAGCATTGTGTATAGATTCTGCAGGAGCAGCAAGTGGAACTGGATGTGTGTTAGTCTGCATATTATACACCTTAGTGAACTGAACAGATAGGTACGGCACGTTGTGTTACGTTAAGTCTGAACTTAACTTCAGGTGTATTTTGTCTTTTGTATATGTTATGAAAGGGGAAAGGGGAGCTGTGAGAGAGACGACGGAGAGGGATGAATATAGACGAGTTACGACGGGAGGGTGGGCCAGGAGCACAAGATGTCTTGGAGAGCCCCGGCGGAGATCCTCAGTTTGCTCCAGAGGAAGACATGGTCGACGCAGAGAGAGACTTGGCCGAAGATGCCCAGTGGAAAAAGATACAGCAGAACACGTTCACACGCTGGGCAAACGAGCATTTGAAAACTGTGAGGAAAAATGTGGGAAGCCTGGAGACTGACCGTAATTTCCGCTCCTCTCTACTCTTCTTCTTCTCATAATTCCAAACTCACACAATAATATATACATATACATTGTATTTTTTTCTACTACTAACTTTTCTAATATTAACTTGTGTGTAAATAATCCGCTACCGTACATACATAAAAATATATCTACACTTGTGTGTGTGTGTGTTTTTGTTTGTGTGCAAAGAGGATTACTAGAGGATCTCAGCCTGTGTGAAGAATATCGGTTCACATACAATATGATTTTCTTCTTGTTGTTATTATTGTAGTCGCGGACGGTCTCCGCCTCATTGCACTCATCGAAGTTTTGTCGGGGAAAAAGCTTCCTAAACACAATCAGCGACCCAACTTTCGGTCGCAAAAATTGGAAAATGTGTCTGTAGCTCTAAAATTCCTTGAGGATGATGAGCACATACGGATCGTTAACATTGGTACGTCAAACATTCTATATTATCCTTCCAACTGTCATGTTTAAGAAAAATTTTACTTTCTACCATCATGCCTCTCAACTGGTATAGATAGAGAGATCTCTCTCTTTCTCTCTTTCAATATGCACACTGACATTATTCATTTCTGTCCCCTATTCTCTTGTCCTGTTTATACTTCGGCTTGATCGAACAGCCAGTAAAACAAACTAGAGCAATGAATGCAGAGACCTATCATTAATAGTGCGGCATACTGCTGCCATCAAAAATATTTTCGCCATTGACAGGTAAATGTCAATGACAGTAGTAGAGCATACACATTACTTTGTTTAATGTGTGTGTGATGGGGATTAAAACGGTGATTAGATTAGCCCGTTTTTCCCTTATCATAAAAATACTTAAAGGACCCGGTTTTATTGGTGCTGTGGGGAAAATTAGAGTCGGTGGGCAACCTCAAGCAGAACCTCTCCCACGCTTGTCACTTGTTAGTGTTAAGTGAGCTCAATAATAATATTGACCGCAGGGAGAGAGACAGATGCCTTAATTGGGAAATGATGTCACTGCTTACACATTCCTCTCTTTGATGATGATGGGCAACTCGTTTGCTTTTTTCTCTCCCCTTCCTCCTGTCATTTGTTCTGCTGAATCCTGCTAATTCCAGTCATATTTAAGGTCAATAGTGCTGCTGCTCTTTCCTCCTCACTTCCCATTCGTTACGAATCTTTTGAAGATTTTTTTTTTCACTATGTACTTTTAAAGTGAAGCCCTCTGATGTTTGATTTGCGGTAGCCATGTCCCTAGGGACATTCTCCGTGTGCATCCAGCTCCTGGCGTATATTCATTCCATGAAGCACACACTCCAAGTTTCCTTTTCCAACTCCAAGTCCTTTGACTCCACTGATTCCAAAAAAGTACCAACTATGTCATACAGGAAAAAATTGATCGAAAATCGTTGGGATTTTTTTCACATGTTTAAAAGTGCTATGGAAAAACATGTACTAGGATAAAGGGAAGCCTATAGTGTCGAGAACCTGACGACGAGGATTGGAAAATATTTTGTACTACTTCGCCAGGGTTATAGAGATTTTCAATCAATTGATTGTGGGATTGAAGGAAATGAAAGCGAGCGAGCCTGTGGCACTCTTTTGATAACAATTAATCCTCGTTAAGTCATGTCAACAATAATGAAATGATAGGAGTGATAGCCAAAGGGCTGCACACGCATATATACGAATGGAATGTGCGTTGAATGTATAATGTGTTGATTTGCCAATGCATTATATTACTGAGTGTGATGAGAACGAAAGCTTTGGCGGATGGTACAAGACAAGCACATAACATGCGTTCGCATTTGTGGGAATCCTTGCATGTTCATTCTAATATCTCGTAAATAGCTTGAAAGGACAGTGTGAATTTCTTCCCTGCTGATTCATAGGGACCTCTCTCACACTCGGTGATGACTTGAAAAATTCCTACGTGAGTAGTTGAAATGTTTCCCATTTACTTATTTACACATCCACGCATTAGTCATGAGAGAGAAGACGGTCTTGAAATTTTTGCAAAACTGATGACCGCATGTACATTTGCCATGAGTGACGTAATCAGCCGAAAGAAGGAGCAGCATGACTCCGAATGTTTCAAGCTCTTAAATGCTCTTTTACGAGTCCTTTAGCCTTGACTGATGGGTCCTTTCTCCAGCCTCTTTCAAATTCCACTCACAGGCTCATTAGGTTCCTTGGGAATTTCCCTGGCGTTTTTCGGTTTCTTTACTCTCCTTTGGGCATCACTGAATCACATGAAGCATGTGAGGAGTAGGAAATGGACCCACTTTTTACATAGACTAATTAATTATTCAGTTTATTACCCTTCTCTGTCTGCAATGGTGCGCGCGAGTTCATGGAACATATAGTAATTCTGAAACTAAGCACGTGGCCTGGAATGTGGGTGCAATGGAAAAGCATTGACGAAGCAGTCATAATATTGTTCTCACTCCAGCCACATGTCCAAGTATTCCTAACTCCGTGCATGCTAATATCCCGAGGGCAACAAGGTGTGCAGACAGGTATACGTGTGAGGCCCGAAAAGAAAACCTCTCTCATCCCATGACGTCTTCATGCTTTATTTGACTGCCGCAGACATTTATGTAATGTGAGTATTGTCACCATAAATGGTCAACACAAGTAATTTTTGATCCTCTAACTGGGTGATCTCACCTTTCACTCATCATTTTCATCTGATAGTCATTCCCATAGTAAGTCTCTCGTCCATCACTATCGCCTTCTCCTCCTGTCTGACCACTAAAATTTGGACTCATGACTAATGGAGTCTGTCCCAATGCTTATTTCAGCAACGTGATGTGCTCTTGCGATAAGCCTGGAATTTTCGCAGGAGTCAAGGTAGATTTTTCCCCTGAGTTGTGAATCACAACTTGTGATTGTGCTTCAAAAACGCAGAATAGTCATGGCGAATAAAAAGCAAAGCACTATTGAGATGGGAAAACGCGTTTCCCGCATTGTTAAAGTAAAGCTAATGATGATGGCGATTCCTGAAGGACTGTAGTGCAAGTTGCAACCTTATGCGTGTGAGCATCCGATTTAAACACGCTTGCAAGGTGTCTGCGGGTATATAAGAAATACAGGTGTGCATATGCACTTGATGCACGTGCTGGGTTATAGTGCATAGCGCATGAGGCCTCTTACATTCCTTTGCATTGAACTAACTCTGGTCCTACAGATGACTACGCGCAATTATACCGGTGTGTGCATACGGAAAGAGTCTGTGCGAATGCTCCCAGCTTTATCCTTTCATGTCACATGCATGCGTGTGTATGGGTCGTAAAAGTTGTTAAAGGGTTAACTGAATGGCTCCGCGGAAAATATTCATGTTGTCGCTGTAAGAAATATTGAAATCCAGGAGCAAGAAGTGCAGTGATGTGTATATGTGTGTAATATGATGAAAAAAACTCGTAGCTATAACAAGTTAAGCTATTGGCTTCCTCCTCTTCTCATCGTCTGCTTCTTCCATGCTGCTGCCGTTTCCCTTTTGTGTCTGCAGTGTTGCATACGGACAGGCTTATATGCAATTTCAAAGTGAGGGTGTCAGAGGAGCCAGGCTTACATGGAAGGAGAGACGTAGACGTAAGACGTGGAAGAGGACGGGAGAGCGCGGTGGATTGCTTTATGCTTTGCTCGTATTACATCATGACAAGCCCCTTGCTCCTCCATCGTCTCAAATGCTTTGCTATTTTACTCAGTGGTTTGACTGCACTGACGGTCAGTGACTTGACACGACGACGAAACCAGATATAAATTTGCTCATCCTCCGCCGTGAAGAGAGACGAGGATAATCTGATATAATTTTCAGCCTGAGTGCAATCATTCAAATCAATCCCTGTCCTCCTTGTTAATGAAGGATTAAATGGGCCGTCATGCGATATACTTCACATTGTGCTTTGATGGTGATAGAGTTACTTATGATATTTCGTGATGCATACGAAGGCTCATAAATTTACCGTGTTTAATAATTTACTGCCGTTTAGCGTGTGATGTCTGTTGGTTTTCTGTGGGAAGTAGAAGCATGATGCATGTTCTGGTTTGTGCAGTTCCATACAGCAAGCATTTTGCGTGTGCTTATGTGTATGTGTACAGAACGAAAGGATAATTGATGTGGTGGAACTTGGCTAATTGCACGGGTACTAGGAGTGTTCATCCCTTTGTGGACTCCATTAGTTGCATTAGAGCTCTTTATCCTCCTATAAGTTCTTCTTATTTGGCTGCCCTTTAAGGCTGCATATCCTTGTTTCTACACTGTTGGCAGGTCTGTCCATTGAATTCGCCCGAATTATTTGCTGGAATGTTCCCGTGAAAGTCTTGGCACTTTCATGGATATTGAGCTCTCATTCCTCTTACCACAGAATGGAGAAACCATTAGGGTTTTCGCGTCTACATGTCCTATTATTCTGTCATATTTCCTGGCTGTTCCCTTGAGTATACACGGAGAGACAAGTAGCAGACAACATCTTGTACACAAGTAAATGGACCTTGCCAATTCCAAACGGGCTCTCTCCTCTGCCTTTGAACAACGGCTGTTTAATTACACAGGGTCAAATTACAGAGCCTTGAATACTCAATCGTCTGGTTCCATGTGTCTTTTCTTGTTGGAACCGGACTGAAGGTGGTATTTAGCCACAAGTTTGTTTGCTATGCTTGTACTACGAATAGATAGGCGAGAAACGGTACAAGTTACATGCCAAACAAGGCTGCACACACGTTACATGCTGGCTCATCGATACATTTAGAAGCATACGAATGTATGCTGGAAAGTCATTGTGCTTGTATGTGTGTGTAAGAATGCTTCCATTTTCCAACTCTTTTACACCTAAGGGTTTTTTTGAGTCTGAAAAGAGGGACGTGGACTAGTAACATGGAATGTCTGGAGGCAATTCCCACTGTGGTCATTAGGCAAGCAATGATGAGACTGACTGTTTGTATGACAATGAGGATCAGCAATGAACATTGTGAGCATAAGGGCCTTGAGTTTGTGTCTGTATGTGTAGTGGTGAGTACTAAAAAGGGGTACATAATGTTGCAATTAGCTTGAAAGGGCATACAATTATTATCTTTACAGGAGCTAGGCAGGAGGATGGAGAGGTGAGTAATGCACACATGCACATTATTATATTCCCTCTATTACTTCCCTTCTATCTTCTATCTTATGGATCGTGTTTATTTGAGGCTGGGGAGACCGGGCTTTCATCCAGAGGGCGGCAATCATAGTTTGGCTCTCACGTTTCATCGCTAATAATTCGCCCATAAGATAAACATTACCATTAGCTCCTGCTCTTGCTATTCCGTCCCTCCCTTATAATGCTCAAGTGTTTCCTTTCAATGCCCGTTACATGATTATGGTTATGATTGAAACAGACGGCGAGTGCATGCAGAGTGAGCAGTAGTACTTGGAGATCCACATTGCTCATTTTCAAGTTTCATTTTTCACTTGGGATCTAAAAGTGTTTGATTGTAATGCATGTCCAGAGAATAGAAGCAAGGAGGGTCCCAAGAACGACGGAAATCGCACATGTACTAAATACAAGGGAAAAACGAGGGAGGGAGATAGGGGATATTATTGTAAATTCGTCCAGTTCATCTGCAGTATCAACACATCACGCATCAAGGCCCTTCCAACGGCCGTCATCACTTATGATTCTTCGCTTCTTTCAAACTCTTCTCATTGTACAGCTCAACGTGTTGAAAAACTTCATAGGAGTAAAGTGTGAAATGCACGAGTGCACTGAACGCCTGACCGTAAGCCGGAAAGTGCAGTTTAATGCATGCGCTTTTGGATTTGCAGGACTTAATGCATGAGACTACATACGAGTTCCTTCATTCCTGATTATGATGATGAGAATGGGAGATGAGGGATATGGTTGTTGATGACGTTGAAAAAACCCAGCTTCTGGCAGGGCGGTTGTTGGATGCTCATGGGAAAATTGTACCCCTTGCAATAATAATTTTAATATGCATAAAACTATATTAATAGCTTCTATAGCTTATAGGAAATCAACATAATTTCATGGTTCAATCAAAGGGGGCACAGCAGCTGTGCGTAGTCTCACTAAAGGCCCATTACTTTGCTCACTAGTCTGGCCATTATTGACTTTCTCTCGAACGTTCATCCTCAATGTAACGTTTCATATGCGAGACACTGAATGCAAAGCTCCTTTTTATACGTCGCTCTGCTTACTCACTCCCTTACTACTGCAAGAAGAATGGTATTCTACACCTAATCATCCACCATGAATTTCCCACCATGGCTTCCAATCCCTTTATGATGATAGATCGCAAGCGATTTCATCTGAAAATCTTAGGCAACCATGGTGTACACAGCATGTGCACGTTTATTATAAAATGTATTTGCACATCTGTGCCGCCCGAGTTCCATCGTGCTCGACGCTCAACGCATTCTTCCTTGCACATGTGAATAACCACCTTTGTTGACGGACTTGGGTGTGTAATCACTGCATACTACATGCAAAGTCAGTGCAGCTTGTGTCTACATATTTTACAAGCGCAGCCGTATTGGTGATTAATAAGGAAAGCCTGCATGTCGTTAGCATATTATCAGTCGATGAGAAGTACACTGATGAAATGCTGAAGGGGGAAAGATGGAGAGAGCTAGGTCCTGCTTTTTCTCGGCATTGACTGAACAGAGAAAGTGTACTGCATGGTAATGTGATGGTAGTGCTATGTGATTTAGACGATATCCCGGCTGGGATTTATGAACAGGAGGGCACATTAAAATGCTCATGTGCTGAATTGCTTTCACTTTATTACCACTACAGTCAAGTCCTCCTCATCTTCGTCGCTCTGTCTCTCTCTCTCTGTAAGGTTTTCGTCTGAATAAGCCATCGATTTTCTACTTTTACCCCTCCTATTATTTCACTTTCTTCCCCTGTCATTGTTCTGAAAACTCTTGATGCAGCTTATGCTCAGCCTGTGTTTGTTATTGGAAAACTATGACAGTAGTAATAGGAAGTTTATAATTAAAAGTTGATTTGCGATTCTTTTTGTTCCATCTAAAACCCTTTCAGACTCGTCAGACATTGTAGATTGCAAGTTGAAGTTAATATTGGGACTAATATGGACTCTTATTCTTCACTACTCCATCTCCATGCCGATGTGGGAAGGGGACGAGGATTATCCTCAAGGAGACAAAGGCCCGACACCTAAACAGCGGTATGAATCCCAAAATCATGATCCTGTCCTCATCCACTTGACTTGATTTCAATTTCAACTGACACTTGGTCCATGTACACAGGTTACTCCATTGGGTACAGAGCAAATTGCCAGAACTACCCATTGCCAACTTCACAACAGACTGGAATGACGGGCGAGCGGTGGGAGCGTTGGTGGATGCTGTCGCTCCGGGCTTGTGCCCAGACTGGCCTGACTGGAATCCTAAGGATGCTCTACAAAACGCCTCCGAAGCTATGGGACTTGCTGATGACTGGTTGAATGTGCGGCAGGTGAGTAAGCACGTCTTTGTCGGCGTTCGTCCTCCGGCTGAATTCTTGTGGAATTCCAAATGAGTGCTTCTTTTTATGGATAGCTCATAAAACCGGAGGAAATCATCAACCCGAATATCGATGAACTTTCCATGATGACCTACCTGTCTCAGTATCCCAGTGCCAAATTAAAGCCAGGAGCTCCTTTACGCCAACGCACGAATCCAAATAGGTAAGTCTTGGGTAATTATTTCCCCATGTCTTCTCCACCCTTACAATGTGAGGAATGAAAGCGAAATTTTTTTGTTATTATTCCCGCTGCTGCTATCGTCGTCACCACCAACGTTCTATCCTCGACCATATGATGATGTATTGTTGTTTGTTTTTTTTCTTTCTTTCTCTATCTCTCCACTCGCCTATCTCTTCCTACTTCCCTGCAAAATTTACCCACCCACCTTTGCGTCTCTCAATGTGGTTGACAAATTTTTCATGACAACATACATACATTCTGAACTTCAGTGCCCCGCCTCCAAGGTATGACCATTATAGTAATCACAATGTCATTATTTCTCCTCCACTAAAATGCATGGAGTGTGCCGGGCATGCTGCTAAGAGTGGTCTAATGTAGGCTGTGTAACCATATAATAGCTAACGGTCTGACGACCATCATCCGCCTTCCCTAACCTTTCATGGCTGTTACTCTAAATCACTCCGCCATAACCATTGCCGAAAGAAGAGAAAAATTTTTCATTATGATAAGGTTATAGGAAGGATGTAATGAGAGTAATGTAGACAAGTGTGTGCTGTACCTTTAGCTTGGACTTATTCAGTGTGTGCATATGAGTATAATGCATAGGGCAAACTGATATATAATTGACATGCTGGTGGAACCATTATTGAATGGTATTGTGACGTCAAAGCGGTTTGTGTGTAATTGCAGGGTCAGAGCTTATGGACCAGGAATAGAACCTACGGGACCAGTCGTTGGTGCACCGGCCAATTTTACCATTGAGACCTTCTCAGCTGGAAAAGGTGATGTGGCTGTGACTGTAGACAATCCCAAGGGTGAAAAGGAACCGGTATGACCTTTGGATGTAAATAATGCGTCATTTCAAAGAATTTCGTGGAAAATTACACGAAGTTTTTTTTTGCCGATCATATAGGTTGACCTCCGGTTCAACAACGACCGGAACCTAACCTACAGCGTGTCATACACTCCGAAGCATGAAGGTACCCACAAAGTGTGCGTCCTATACGCGGGCAAGGAAATACCAAAGTCACCTTACAACGTCTTAGTGGAGGGCCATGCAGGAGACGCTAACAAAGTGACGGCGTCGGGGCCGGGTGTGGAACCTGAGGGAGTAGTTGTTGGAAGACCAACTTACTTTGATATCTTCACCAAGGGTGAGTTATTAGCCGAAGCGATTGAGCATTTTTCATTCTAATGAGCTTCCGTTCCCAGCAACCGTTTCATCCATAACGGTTTTTTCTGCTTTGTAATGCGGGAATGGAGTGAAAAAAATGATGATTGTTTAAGACCGCGTCACAATGTGTCTGTATTTTTAGATGCGGGCAAGGGTGTTCCCGAGGTTATTATTTTGGATCCCTCGGGACAGAAGAACACAGTGCCTGTCAAGATTCGGCAAATTCATACTGATGTATGGCGCTGTGAGTATGTCACACCAATCGTTGGAGTGCACTCAGTCAATGTTTTCTTTGCTGGCAATCCAATCCCTAAGAGTCCATATGGAGTCAGCGTTTCTCCCGGTACGACCCTCTTTCTGTCTTTCTCTCTCTGTGTCCGTCTCGCTTACTTTGCATTCTGGATAGGAAACAAAACATTTTGCACGCTCTCACAATTTTCTCTCTTCCCCTTTCACATACGAGTACAAAGAACTGTAGTACGGAGACGAGACTGTCAGACCCTGTGAACATCTTTCTGGCATTACTTTCTTACTCTTCTTCTTCTTGCGTCTGCAGTGTCGGATGCTCGGAAGGTTCGTGCAAGTGGAAGAGGACTGCAAGCTCGTGGTGTGCGTGTGGGTGATACTGCGGATTTCCGTGTTTTCACCGAAGGAGCTGGAGACGGGAAGGTTGATATTCGTGTCATAGGACCAGGTAGTTAGAAGAATTTGTATGCATTTTCAGAGTACATTTCTAGTAGAAACTCATTTCCTAATGGCCTCTTCTACTCACCAGGGGGAGTTCACGAGACGGTAAGTGTGAACAAAGTAGGTGGGGGAGTTTACGAAGCAGCATATCATCCTAAGAAGGAGGGACGCTACATTGTCATGATCTCCTACGGAGGCCAAGAGATCCCTCGATCTCCGTTTGAAGTGAATGTGGGTCCTTTTAAGAAATCCAATATCGTTGCCTTCGGTCCTGGTCTGGTCGGAGGAGTAGTGGGCTATCCCGCACTCTTCACTGTCGAGACAAATGGAGAGACCGGCGCTTTGGGTTTTAGCATTGAGGGGCCCTCTCAAGCTAAAATCGAATGCAATGACAACGGTGATGGATCTGCAGATGTTCGGTATGGACCCAAATACCTGCTTCTATTTCCATGATGAAATTGATCAGCCAGCTGGATGGTCATGTGTGTATTTATATGTGGTTTTGTTTCATTCTGAAGGTATTACCCAATGGCTCCGGGTGAGTACGCAGTGCACATCCTGTGCGATGATGAGGACATTCCAAAATCTCCACACATTGCTAACGTTCTGCCCAAGAGTGACTTTCATCCTGAGTTGGTTAGTGACTTGATTCCCCGGCCAGTGTATTATTTCTGTATGACTCATGCTCCATTCACATGCCCTTAGGTGGAGTGCCGTGGACCTGGAATAGAGCCAAATGGAGTTGTAACTTCCAAACCAGCAGAATTCACCGTAAACACGCAGAAGGCTGGCTCTGCCCCTTTGGAAGTCCACGTAAGCTTCCCAATCGTCAATTGCAGTAGCTATATAAAAACAGTGGTGGTCACAGTAATAATCAAGAGTCTAAGGGATGACCATTGATTGTAGTCACAACTTTTCATGAGCCTCTATGACTCCTCCGCATGAATATTAATGACCCTGTAACGTTCTTCTGATGAAGGTAATGGACGCCCAGTACAATCCATTGGATGTTGCTGTGAAAGCGAACAAAGATGGAACATATTCATGTAGTTATGTGCCAAAGAAAGGTGCCAAGCACACAGTGCAAGTAAGTTATGACTGCTTATTCCCTTCGAAATCTTCTCCATATTTTTAACATGGTTCTTCCATTGCTCTTGCAGGTCATTTACGGTGGAGTGCCAACGACAAATAGTCCCTATCGAGTCCTCGTTTCCCAGCCCACAAATGCAAAGAATGTTCAAGTGTTCGGACCCGCAGTTGAGAAGGATGTGAAATCTCAAAAAGCCACACATTTCAACGTAGATGCCAGGGAGGCTGGACCTGGGGAACTTCAAGTTGCCATAGCGGATGAGAAAGGAACTCCCATTCCATATGAATTGTCAGACAATGGAGATTCCACTTACTCCGTTGACCTCACTTATCCTGTTCCTGGGAATTACAAGGTACAATCCGTCCTCATACTTCCATTTTCCATGGGCAACAAGCCCTAAAGTTCTGTCGAATTTTCTAGATTAAAGTCAAATACGCGGGCCAGGATGTTCCTCAAAGCCCCATCTCCGTTCCTGTACAGCCCCACGTGGATGTTTCCAAAGTGAAAGTGGACGGATTAGAGCAGAGTAAGTGGCCTCAATTTCTTCTTTAAACATCCGACAATCGTACAGATAAGTTTAATAATAGAGGAGTTATATAATTGAATGTGTTTTAAGAGCCATAAGTCCCTTGTGTGTAGTTACTGGTGCTGTAAGATTACAGTACCACCTACGTTGGTAAAGCCTCATGGCAACCACAACGTCGATTTTAGTGTGTGAAAAGCACACGTTCCTCCGTAAAATAGTGTGACCACATGGGAATGATTTGTGACCCTCATTGGTTCTGTTCAGTTGCTCCGATCAACAGCTTGCAGCAGTTCAAAGTGATAACGAAGGGAGCGGGAAAGGCGGATATTTCGGTGGCAATAACCACGCCGTCAGGATCCAAATTGCAAGCTCATGTGATTCCGTACCGTGATGGATTTTTAGTCAATTTTACTCCAAACGAACTGGGCGAGTATCTTCTGAGTATTTCCTTTGGTGGGGAGCCAATTTCGCCGGCTCCATACAGACTGGTCTGTACACCGGGCTACGATGCGAGCAAAGTTCGAGCAAGTGGTCCTGGGCTGGAGCGGGGATTCGTGAACAAGCCGGCGGAGTTCATGATCGATACACGTGGGGCGGGTCAGGGCGGATTAGGTGTGACTGTGGAGGGACCCTGTGAGGCAGCCATCAATTGTCGTGATAATGGTGATGGGACGTGCTGTGTTGCGTACTTGCCCACCGTCGGCGGCCTTTACTCCATCAACATTACGTTCAATGATGATCCTATCCCAGGCTCACCGTTCCAAGCCATGATTTCCCATGAACCGGACTTATCGAAAATTAGAGTCTCAGGAAATGGAATCCAGCCTCATGGTACACATTGGTCATGCACGGAATCCTACTCTGTATCTACTACTACTGCCTTACCTTTGAAATTGCGTGTGCTGCCGCATGCTAGATAAGAAGGCTAAATCTCAGACTTTGTTTTCCCATGAGTTTGGTGGTCGCCTGTGTGCCTTATATTTACGTTTGATCTCACTCGTTTTTGTCCTGTGCTATTATAACATATTTTTACAGTGTGTGGTCAGCACTAATGTGTTTGCAGTTGATAATTATTACGATGATGATCCACGTGATATAATGAAGCACGGCATGATAGATGCATAAGAAGTATTTATATGAATTTAATTATATTGTATAGAGCTTTGTTAAGATGATGTGTGAACGGAGTTTTGCTGCGTTGCTGCTTCCTTTCCGGTAAAGAGAAAGTCTAACCTGATGATTCTTTCCCCTCCCCGTAGGTGTCTTCACGGATTCCCCTACGGACTTCGTGGTGGATGCACGTAGTGTAGGGGATGAGACGGCCGGTGTGAAGGTAGCCTGTACAATAACCAATCCGTCGGGAGCCAGAACTGATAATTACATCAAACCCCTACACGATGGTACCTACAAGATAAATTACAGCCCTTTTGAAGGTAACCTAAATCATAGTTACATATATATTATTGATTGTTCATCATTGCATTACTACATCTTTAATGCTGTCGACCTTATTTCTGGCAGAGGGTCGTCATGTTATTGACATTTTCTATGACGGGATCCCCATCCCGGGCTCCCCATTCGCTGTCAATGTTCGTCGTGGTTGTGATTCTAATAAGGTCAAGGCCTTTGGACAGGGGTTGGTTCGAGGCGTTGTGAACAAGCCGAATGTCTTCACTATAGAGACCCGAGGTATGTCTTTATGCTTGTCAATCCTGGATATCCCGACGGCCAATATTTAATACGGTTTCCTCCATTCTATTTGCTCAGGAGCTGGAACTGGCGGGCTGGGTCTTGCCATTGAAGGTCCTTCGGAAGCAAAAATGACGTGCAAAGATAACCGTGATGGCTCCTGTACGGTGAGTTATTCTGTACCTGAGCCTTGTATGAGATTAATGGTATTACATATATAAAGGTTCTGGGTTTTGCATTATTGTTATTGCTTTTCAGGTGGAGTACATTCCAACAGAGGCAGGAGATTACGATATCACCATAAAGTTTGCAGATCAAGATATACCTGGCTCTCCGTTCAAAGTCCCTGTGGACCACTCTGTTGATTCGGGTAATGTAAGAGCATTTGGACCGGGACTGGAGCGGAAAAACTGCCGTGAAGGGGTTCCCCAAACATTCAAGATTGATGCCTCCAGAGCCGGCAGTGCCCCATTATCTGTTGATATTCAAGGTACAACTCTACAGGAAAGAATATACAACTGGCGGCTACTGAATTACTCAAGCGATTGCATTATAAAATTGGGTGGAAATCGGGATTTGTAGGTATTAAGGAGAAACCTGAAGTTAAAGACAATCGTGATGGTACCTACGACGTGACTTATATTCCTCCTAAAGAAGGGACCAATCTTGTTGCTAGTGTTAAGTGGAATGGACTGGACGTGCCCAATACGTAAGTCCAACATTTGAAGTTCTTTAAAAGTACTGTAGAGGAGAGAAAAATGTGGTGGAGAGATGAACTTTTCCCCATTATCGCTACCGCCACAAAGACATTAAAAGCATCAAAGTATTTTAATTACCTGTCGCATAGTGGCATGCTGCTCGGAATGAATATCTATGTGGAGTCGCTATGGGTACGTATTATAATGGATGGATTTCCGACTTAATTTGTCCACAGGCCTGTAAAGATGAAGGTGCTACCTAAAGTTGAGCCGGGCAAAGTGAAAGTTTATGGGAACGGAGTATCAAACAAAGGGACTCCAGCCTCTATACCCGTAGACTTTACAGTTGATGCCTCCGAGGCGGGAGTTGGTGATTTAGAGATTCAAGTTTTGGTAAGCATAATCTCATTTTCTAATGAGGCCTGGACGAAAAGAAAGATAATTAATGCTGACAGTGCCACAGTCCTGTATATTCCGTCCTAGTTAAACGGGCTTTGATTCTGAGCAGGGCCCAGACAATCATCCGAGGAAGCTGAAGGTAACGGACAATGGGGACAAGACGTTTAAAGCCACGTACGTACCTGATGATTGTGGGAGGTACAAAGTAAGCGTAAAGTATGGTGGGAAGGAAGTGCCCAATTCACCCTTCCACGTTCAGTCGTATGCGACTGGGAATGTGAGTGCTCTTTTTAATGGCTTCGTATTCAATGAGTCTCAGGGGACCTTGGTCCCACATGTAAACATTCGCGTAAATGTGGGCTGTTTTGTCAATGTAAGGACACTGGACGCTAGTGATAAAAATGTTTTTCTTGTACTTCCGCAGGCGGAAAAGTGTAAAATAACGGAGGGCCGGCAGCAAAATCTTGCCACAGGCCAGGAATATTGCATTACAGTGAATGCTAAGAATGCGGGTCATGGAGCTGTAACATGCCGCATTCGCTCCACATCCGGAAAGTAAGTATCAACTCTCCATTTCCTTTTTTCCCTATTAATTTGGCGCATATAGCGCAACATTATCTCCCCATTAGCTTCCGATTCCCTATCATTATCCGCATCTTCTAGTCCAACTCAATTTTTCATCCGGTTTTCTGCGTATCAGCTCGCACAGAGTTTATTCATAATCTAACTGGTTTCAGTGCTCGCTCAATGTTGTTACACACAACAAGATTCCCTCAAGTCATTATACGATGATACTTTCTACTTCGAATTTATGCAGCCTTAACTTTGGCTCTGTCGCTGCTGCTGCGGCAGAACATGAAAGGCACAAGACAGGATTTCCTCCGGCGGCCGAACGTGCGCCTGTTATTATGAGACCAATTCCTTTTGCATAGCTCATGCACATAATGTGTTGTAGATTTGCTTGTGAAACTGCTGCGTCAGTTAGTCAAGAGTGTGAGACTCAACGCTAAGCAGATGATTCGGTTGCTGAATAGAATCCCAATCCGGGTATTATGGAAATTTCAGTAGCTTTATTGGCTATTCCTGTCTCTTTCCAGACAGAATCAGATGCTTGAATTTAGTAGAATGTGTTGTTGGAATAAGAAACTACCATTTCACTGTATCATCATTGTACGTACTATTGAGTTGACCTGATTTTCCCTGTATATTCCGAGAATGAGTAGCGTTTTGAAGGCGTCTGTATGCAGTGACTGTATCAATCATTCAATTTCAGTGACATTCCATGAACCCTCCCCTGTGTTGAATTTACGGCGACACAAAGGGAATTAATAGGCTGGATTTTACTTTCGAAGATCATGTTCGTGTACTTTCAGGTGGAAATTCATTTTTATTGTGGGAAATATTGCATATATTTATCTGTCATTGATGACTGAGTTTCGACAGGGGAGCTTAATATGATAATGCTCTGAAGCCTACCTCAGTAGACATGTTGAGAGTTTTTGTGAATACATTCTCCTGTAACTTTTGTGTATGCACTACGTCCTCCCACTCAAGGCGGCGGTAGAACGGTTCCTTAGTATCTGTCAGCATCACCTTATTCTATGTTAAAAATAGAGTTCCACACACACACTGCCGCACAGGACTACTATGTGTCTCGTACTACCAACATTCCACTCATCATTACTCAACGCATTCAACCCAAGCTTTCTTTGATATTAAACTTTTACAAGATTCCTATTTTCCCTCCACCAAAAGGGACCGACTGAGAGAGACCTACCGCAACTGCTTTAACTTACTGTAATTTGCCAAACTTAAACTAGCTAGGTGATTTTTCATCGATATTGGGCACGCGAATAACCCGTATAATGCTGGCAGATATGAAAGCTGTCTTAATAATTGCACACCTGAAACACTGGAGCCCATGTGGGTGAGGCATGGCGTGCTGGTAATTGCTGAGTAATTAATATTCTGAAGGGGAGCTAGTTCATTCATGTGCAATAGGTCATTAGCAGCTCTTCGTTTAAATAATATACAAGAGGGAGCGAGCTAATATTATGG
The DNA here is from genome assembly GCA_034698825.1 of Deuterosminthurus bicinctus. Lineage (NCBI taxonomy): Eukaryota > Metazoa > Arthropoda > Collembola > Symphypleona > Bourletiellidae > Deuterosminthurus > Deuterosminthurus bicinctus. The sequence goes on from JAQIWI010000054.1 coordinate 67,677, forward strand.
AGAATCAAAGGAAGGTGTTTGTACATGAGCAGGAAATATAGCGACTTGAGTCGTGCTAGTCTTTCATTTTCCTGCACGGTATGGGATCTTCCTTCTGATTCGCCAGTATTTATGTACGGTCGCTATGACATAACTCCATAATTGAATTGCCACTCGTGCTGTCAGCGTATAAATTATCTCGTCTCAACATCATAATCATCTTAATTATTCCGTTAATTATGCCAAAGCGGAAGCTTAATCGTCGACATTCCTATTAAATGTGTGCTATTAATGTAATGTAATTTTATTAAGTTATAATGATGATGGTGAATCCCATTAGGATTGACCCATTAGGAGTTATTGATTGATTTAAATTAATGCTAAATCTTACAAGAGGCTTGGATTTCTCATACTTTTAGTGACCTGGATATCGATATTGAAGACAACAACGATGGAACTTTCTCCATCTATTACACTGTGAAGGATGAGGCCGAATATACTCTGAACATCAAATTTGGTGGTCAGTCCGTGCCTGAGGGATTCTATACGTTCACGGTGAGTCTGGTCTACTCTTGTTGCTGTAAACAAAGTTAGGTTTAAGGGCGAGTGATGTATCACATGGTAAATATCAGCAGTCATATTTAGTCTTGTTTACACTAAATGCCATTCAACGCCAGCCTACATCACATATTTTCGTTGACAACCATAAACATAACCAATGGCAGTTTTTCCTTTCATCAACTTGGAGCATCCTCAGACGGTCTCTTCAGGGGCTTCTTGGTATCAATCTTAGTCTCACATGAACATTGTTGACGATTGAAAGAAAACAAGGAAAGGAAAACGAAGGAGACAGTAACTGTGCCTGTCCATTCGAACTAATTGATATGCCTTTAAAATTGAAATTGACAACGACACGAGACGACCATTCTCGTCGGATCGAAGGTCATACAGCTCAAACTCTTACCCTTATACGTCGATGCGTACATATGCACTCAAGTGCCATATGACGGAAAGTTGGACCAACGTCACAGTTTCCATAGCTTGACTCTCAAACGGTGAGTGAATGTTAACAGGGCGTGCCGTAAGAGTTTACAGAGAGCAGCCTGACTGTGTACGCAGTGGAAGTGAATTTTAACATGCATGTAATTCTTAAGAGTTACATATCTTCCAGACAGTTATCCCCTCAATAAAGTACTCGTTCATTCAGAGCAAGTAGCAATAAAGAAGACGATATAGAAATCCCTAAGGAAGGCGACAGGCTGAGGCATTGCTAGGACGTACCCCTTCTGATGGCTGATTCACGTTAACAAGTTTATGTGCACAGTCATATATGAGTTCATGCTATCATGTCATCCATCTGTTTTATGAGGACGCACGTGCGATTCCGTGAGATTATCCTGTTGCTCATCTAATGTACATCCCTGGCCTTATGCAGAGTCGTCGTACTGAATTTACGAAGCAATTTCTAATTTGAGAGACGAAAAAAGGAGAGACTATTTAGCGATCCCAAGGGAATTACAAATCTCGAATCCGCTTGGAATTTTGGCTTCCCTCATTCTAAACAACGTGTTGGGATGAAATCAAACGGGTAAATATTTCTGTTGTTGTGATACTGCTATCGATCGGATATTGAAGTTATGCAAAACTCTTAGCATGGAATATAGCGCTATTAAACGGTGATGAACATCCTTGCACTGCATTCCTCTTAATTTCTAGCCATCAAGTTGCCTTTCATACTCCGTTAGGAATTATAGAGATGGGTTGGGCCAAGTCAGCAGCGGTTTTATTTTCTGCAGAAGCAATTTGATAGTTGCTCATCATGCCAAAAATTGTACAAACACTACACGTTCTTTCTCCATACTATCACCCTTGCCATACACAGCTTAGTCTTCATAATGGTTTATAATTTTCGGCTAATGCAATTACTCAGCTCAACTCAGTCGGGACCGTCCACATCCTCCATGTTTCACTGCGTGAAAGTAGAGTGAAAGTACTGTGCTGAGTTAAATTTTCGACATCAGGGTGTGCAAGATACAACTGATAACAAATAGTGTGTAGCAATTGTATTTTTCTTCGCTCTGCCATTCTTTTTAGCTCGGCAGTGAGAAATGAAGATGTCCATTGGCACTGCCGGTGTTGAACTCTGTCGGGTGGTGTATAGCACATGCCACGGGCAATAAACTCTCTACTCTTAGTGGTGCGAGGATAATGAAAAGCTTCCAAGAAATGTTGAATATAATTAAATTCACGTGTTTGTTAACGGCTGATGAAAAGGATTTCCAGCGAGAAGTTGGAATAAAAATAGCCACATGATCGTAGAACTCGGAGTTGACACATCGGCTTATTGTTTCGGGCTGTGGATTTTTCCTCCCGCTTCTGCTTTCCAAATCACAAAGAGGTGACATGCAATTAGGTGCATACTTGTGCCATATTAACATGCTGTGTAATGTTAAACAGGTACAAATAACGTTTAGCGTTAACATCATCCAGCTTGTCCCAACGGGAATTCCACTGCGCTGTGAATAGGACAACTAACCTTCGTTTCTTGTCATTATCTTAAAATGAAAAATTTGACCCTTTGTTCTTGAAAAAGGTCAAAATTATCGGTACAATACTTACTTCTCGTAGATTGATTGTACATGCTTTCATTGTTTTAACCTTTGGAAGCCATAAGACTAGCTATGATTTGCCATCTCATGCAACGATGCCATCGTTGACCTCGCTCCTCCTTCATAGATTCCCGTTTTTGCATTAATATGAATTTCAAATTGCTCTCGCTACTCGATTTTAAGCAACTTTTTTTAGTTTCATGGCCAGAACATTGTGCTGCATAGGTGCTAGACTCCCGGCTGTTATGAAGGGCGCTCCGAATTCCCCCATGTATGCGATGGGCTAATGAGGTTCATGGCTTCTGAAAAGGCCATCACACAGAAGTCTCACGTAAGAGCTCATGATGAGGGAGAAGACAAACAACACATGGAAGATAGACGTTATGCAGTGAAAAAATGTGGAAATTTATCAAAGGAGGATCGCTTAGGTTATTCAACACTCTTCCTATGCTGGGAGGGTGCTCGGACATTTTATAGCGGGAGCTATTTTATTTTTGGCCTCACGGGTAGAAGTGAGAGAGAGGGAAAGAGGGAGAAGGGCAAAGCTTTAACTGGGGTGAACCTTTGATTCCAACAAATTATTCAGTAGTGTTTCACAACTTTTTCCTACCGGTCTACGTCCTCTGTATTTCCTCTGATATTCGTCCATCGGAAGGAGAGTCTTTGTAGTGGTGGCACACTGTAAGTGGCAGCTTGGATCATCTTGTGGCTTCCTATAACAGTGAGGGCATTGTGTAAGTGATATTCCTGATTGATTTTCCTTTATTGTACCCACCAGAGACGAGCATATGTGTGTATGTGAGCATTTAGCCGAAGGCTGATGTGCCTTGATTGGTAAAAAAGGTAGGTGGTTTGATATTGATTGCCCCAAAAGTGAAAAATGGCTTCCGGTTTTCCACAACTCCACCGCCAGCTTCCAATCCACTCATCGGTGCACAGCAGTCAGATAGAGGAAGTCTTCAGTTTTTAGGCTTACTCCACACATCAACATTTCAATAGTCTCTGGAAACTTAAAGGAAATGAAAGGGTGGGGAATTCCCCATTCCCTTGTAATTACTGACGAAGGGAGGATTACATGCAGAAGGATTGATTACTCGGATTGAGTCCCTATTGAAATCCAGCCATGTAGCGCTGATTCTGGCTCAACAAGCTGCATTTACTCCGCTTCTCTCCTCCTCGTAATGAGCTTTGGATGCGGTGAAAAGGAAAACAGATTTATCATATTGGGCATATAATTGAATCATTCCATTACTTTGTGCGTTTCATCCAAGTACTTAGTAAGAAATACATTGCATTCCTCATTCAAGTTGTCCTGTTTACGACTCGAATGACTCCACAACAGCTCCATGATTCATTACTCCGATTGTTATGAGTTTCTCATTACAGAAAACAGCAAATTCTCATGGAGCACTTCAAATGCTAAAAATATATAAGCACACAATTAGCCCGTAGACTTGCAGGAATTAAGTTTTGCAAATGCGTAACAACAACATGTTGGATCATTTAACATGGAGCTGCAAAAGTGACAGCAATGTTTTTCCACTGTAGACTCGACGGAAAATAAATATTTTGAGATTTCCTTTGTGCTGGGCCAGAAGACTCTTTACCGTCGACTATTTTTACTGCCTTCTGACTTTAATATTCCACCAAAACGTAGCATATGTGCTGAATCACTTAAAATAATGGCTCAATTTCACCACAAACGCACACACCCGTGCCTATAGAATTGTGCGTAATGCTTCCTAACTGCTGTATGTATAATTCGGTTGCAGTGGAATGCTGAGGAAGATGGTGTGATTGAAGGATTTTCTGAGGGATTTTAATGCGGCTTATATCAATTGGAATTGCCCTTTCGTGATACTTTATCAAGAAATGATATTCCCAGTTACAGCTGTTAATCCCGACCCCACACTTGAGAGCCTCTGTGATTGAGAGAGACATATGTTGTAAAATATTCATGAATTTGTAATGAACCTGTAAATTGAGTCAGCAGTAAGAGTTCAGCTTGTCATCGATTAATTGGTAGTTGGGATGTAGTACATACTGTAGTCAGCTTGTTGTTTTTACAAGCGTGTGTTGCGGTGAAGTCGAAAAATCCTGTTGTTTGTCTCTGTACTATTTGTGTTGATGTGTGTGGAGAAAACAATGAGAGTGGCGTGTCTTGTTTCCAATTTGTCATTGCCATAGTTCATACGCTCCGAAGTTTGAGGATCGGGGATGAGTTTCGCAAGCCTGCGGATGGCATCGGAAAGCATGGAGAAGAGACGTTGATTAATCGCACACTTTACGTGGCAAAAGCATGCGATCTATAATGCGATAATGCTCACAATCAGAAATGATTTGGCAGGGAAGAGCGCTACTTGTTAGTAGTGACACCAGGGACAATTCCCTGTTCACGGGTTTTGTAATTTTATGTCAGTGAGGAAGGTGACTTCCTCATGGCATTCCGTCGCACCACATTATTCCACCATCTTTCGCAAGATAGCAGAAGAATAATTCCGTCGTTGTTCTGCTGTATCAGGCCCAAAACTTACTTTACCAACTTGCAAAATAGGTCAGAGGAGCGTGTAATAAGGCAACATGATTGTTTTATGGCTTCGTGCCGAATCGTCTTCATCTCATCTGCATCTCACATCTCATGCCGGTCTCGAAGAGTTGTATTACTGTAACTGTTCAATCGGATTTCACTCTATTTGAGCATCTAATTCTTGGCTGAGCGAGTTTATTTTTATTGATTCGATCAGTGAATAATTATGGGCGGAATATTGTAGCACAGCTGCATTTTCATTCCGCGAAGTCTTAATGTGTTTATGTGGAATGATGATGACCAGAGTGTAAGCTCCTAATGAGTGGAGGCATTCATATCCTCTGACGAAGACAACACCCTGGCATTCTCGTCGTAACATTTGAGCAGCTATTTTCACTTTTGCATCCGCCTCCTTCGCGTACGATGATGATGATGATCACCAACATGATGGCTTTAACGTTGATGATGATCACCAACATGATAGCTTACTATGTATCATGCCTAACTCCACAGAGGTATTCAGTTTCATTAACTTTGCGCGCCTGCAGTCTGTAGCAGGATGAGGGTGGAGGGATGTGGGATAGGTTCCAGCTGTACCACTCCCTCAACACGCATATAATATACACATAATAAGGAGCTATAAGAATTTAGCTGACAAGAATGAAGACAACGACGGGGTTATTTATTAAAGTGAATTTAATTAATATTAATCTGTCTCCTAAGGCGGTGACTGCATGTCTCGCAGGTACCTTGGTACATAAAGGGCTTCTCTTAATGGGTTCTATATACCCGGGGACAATGCGGCTTTGTAGTCACTTCATACAGAATCTCTCCACCGTTTCCAATGCAACATGAATAGATGTGGAGCCAAGTGGCTGGTAAATTTCCCACCATGTGAACGAATAATTAATTATGCATCCCAGTTTCCTTGGATATTTTCATCCAAAAATTGTGTAAGGCTTTTGATATCCGTTCCTATGCCTGCAGATGAGGATGAAAGCCCATGTATTTATGAGATTTTCAAGCTGAAAGAGGAAGGAAGGAAGTCAAAAGAGCTTGGGGTCATGCGAAGGAAGAATGACGGGCCGTTTTCACGAATTATTACCCGCAGTTATACCTTGACTCAAGTTTATATTTAGTGAAATTTTATGCATGCATAAATATTTCTGTTGCTTCATGCAGAGAAAAGGCATTATCTTCAGTTAATTGCAATGGGGTTATTTCTGAGAATGTGAGCATCTTTGTGTAGGACCGTCTGGTGGGCTTGTAAATTACATTATGTTTTCATGAGCTTGTTCAAAAGGATGGGGGTGAGTGAATGTAGTTTTGTTACTTAAAGGGAATTGGTTTTGTGTGAATCACTCTCAAACAACTTCCAGCTCAAATAGAGCTTACACTTACTGGTGATGTAATTTCCATGGCTGTGAGGCATCCATAAAGGAATGCAAGCACACTCACAGAAAGGGATGTGTTAACAGGGGAAAATTTACGTTGATTTAAACTATCACAAACCATAGAGCAGAACTCGCACTAGTCCTTGCGTCTCTCTCATATAATAATCTTGCCAAGCACCTCACCTGCTTCTCCTGTTTACTAACTGACTGAATGTGAAATAAGATTAAGTTCACCATGGGAGGAATCCACAGAGAAGCGACTGTGTGGAGCAATTACTACGTGATAAAGGCATATAATATGAGAAGAGCGCTGTGGTTCATGCATGTCACCTACTTCTCTACTATTTGGCTTTAATAGGACTTCTCCCTGCCGTGTCATGTATACGTATGACGATCATCGGTCGAACACCAACAAACACACACACACATACACACGTTACTGTACAACCAGGAGCAACCGTGTGTGAAGTACTCATTGTGAACTCAGATTCACTGTTAAGTCTTTTACTCCAAGACTGACGACGATAACGACTGGTTTTCTTCTTCATCGTCCGACTGTTGACTGAATGACTCGTCGATGTTGTTCCGTCCTTTTCCATTGTTTAGGCTGCGGCAACTGCAGAGTTTTGTCGCTCTAACTTGTTTTCATTCCTGTTATTAATACTGTGTGTGTTAGGAGTGCGTGGCTTATCTGTAACACTGTGGAGAATTTTGCCATTGAACTTCCACCGTGTTGAGCAGTATTATCTGTGTGCGTGTCTGAATGGCCATGACTGGTAGTTGATACGTGCCTCTGTCACCAATGGATATTCTGATCGAATTATTTGTCATTCAGTCTGACACTATTGGGCACGGAAGGTGGATCTCTGGGATTAGTTAGAGGGATTTAGATTGTGTGAAGAAGTGGTGGGAAACTGATTGCAATTTGTTTTGGAGGCGTACTCACCATGTGTCTGCATTAATTGCATGATGGCTCGTGTATGTGAGTCTCCGTGTGCAGGGCTTGTGCATCTGAAGGAAGCGTGTTAATTATGCGAATCTCGTCAACGTCAACTCATTAGGCTTAATAGTCGGTGTGAGTTACTGCTCGTGGCAGTGTTGATAGAAGTGTGGCGAAGATGTACAAAGAGCAGCAATCTCATGGAATAGTACGACACGGGCTCATCAGGGGGGTTGGAATGCCCACTTTTCGTGCGACCTTTCCTACTTGTGATAATTGATAAAGAAAATCCCCTGAATGGCAATGACAAAGTAGTGAGACAATTGCTTCCGTCATGATGGTTGGACAGCTTAGATGATCATGTACTGATATGGCTAGTTGACCGAGGCCAGGAGAGGCTTGAGCATCGCTTGTGCTGGCATGAAGCTTTATAGCAGAAGTATCAAATTTTTCCCTGCCGATAGGGTAGGGCCTACATTCCCTTGGCCGGAAAATGCTCATCTGCAGGGCTTCCGTTTCCAGTGGCCCCCATGGTCACCGGCTAAGGTTTACATCACTCCCCCTCTACAATCCTCCTGAACAGTGTATTATTATAGATGAATTGATTTTTTTTGGCAGGCGGAAACCCAGAGTTATACCAAGGAGGAACGGATCGAGAGGCAGCAGATATCGACAAGGGAAACCCGAAGATCAACAACCACAACAAGTGGACAACTAACTTCCACCTATAGGCCTGTTCAGCTACATAATATTCCTTTGCCTAGCACTGGTGGCCACGTTGTAGGTAAGCTGTGAATACATGACATTGTATAGTTACTTTGGCCCAAGTTAATGCGTTCCCTTCAGCAAATTTAAGTAGTCAGATTGAAGAATCCTGTCAGCTAATCGTTGTCACCTATTTTATGCTGATATGAGACACATTGTGAGGTTCATAAAAATCGTAACACATATCCTATTGTCTGTCGCTGAACAACTTGAAGATTTGTTGGATCAGACACACTGTAATACATAGATGATTCAACGGTTTTATGGTCATTTTAACTCAGCACATTTTTCATGCCAGGGAAATAGTTGCGCAAATAATGACCATCATAAACGTACAGTTTCAGGTTTCCAATGTAAAGATAAAATCGTTTCTTAGATGAAGATTAATGTAGGAGGATCTAATCTGCAGTGAAGATTGTCCTAAGCATTGAACAGTCATCAATTTAGAGATTAGAGCTGGCAGCTGGTTTTTTTGCACACTACATGACGCAGATGGAGGGAAAAAGGAACTGAACGCCTGGCAGAATGTAAACATATGAATGTGGTTAGTGCAGATATTTCAAGGGGTTTTCTTTACTTCTGGCTGCGGTCACAAAGTAATTAGCGTAGGCTCACACTCGGTTTTGTCGTCATATGACACTTTTGTGAACGTCTCGCTCAAGTCTGCTTGGAACCAATCACGCGGTTGTAGCTTGGAATTTGGAATGCGGCTAAAATGATTTATCGGATGCTCATAGAGAAAGATGCGTGACATTCTCAAAGACATTTCCATGTAGAAGAGTTAAAGGATCTAAGGTCTATGGTCTATGGCTGAAGTATGAAAGATTAGAGGGAAACTGTACTGTGAGGAGAAAGCACTAGATTTTATGATGGTGGATACTGTGGCAGTTATTAAGCATGTTCTACGGGCATGTTGATGGCTCGATTTACGTTGAGCAGATGTCTGCCATGTTTTTGGCTCCTCATCCCCATCTTACTCACTTATGAGAGGAAAAATGAATATCATTCTACATATTAATTTATGAGGCCCACTACAGAAGTGACACAGTGTGTGTTGAGCAATGTTACAATGTAGCTCAATTACATATAATGTATGGGATAGTACGTGCACGCCATGATAAATGCCGAACATCGATCTTGAGAAGTAGGGTTTATAGTGTGCGCTAAGCCATAAAGTAAACTAAAAAGGATGAGTTGGGCCTCTTTACACAACGGCATATTCCATTAAATTGACTCTCTCGCTGGGAGAAATGTAAGGGGCATTAGAAAGGAAATAAGGATGCATATTGACCTGGTATTTTGAATTGGACAGCGGAAGTCAAAATGCCGAGTGGAAATGTTGGCAAACCGATAATTGAGGACAACAGGGATGGGACTGTGAGTGTTCGCTACGAACCGCGAGAGGAAGGGTTGCACGAGCTTAATGTCAAATACAATGGAGAGCATGTTCAAGGTAAGGAAGGTTGCGTGAACAATTGTAAAATGAGAACCGTCTTTACAATGAATCGACCTTTCGTAGGCTCTCCTTTTAAATTCCACGTGGACACCATTAGCAGTGGAGCAGTGACTGCATATGGACCAGGTCTAACGCACGGCGTGAGTGGAGAACCTAGCAATTTCACTATTTCCACCAAAGGAGCAGGTGCAGGTGAGTGACTCTAACGGCTTGGGCAATAATCAAAATTTAGATGGCTTGGGTTGTCTATACCTTCTGTTGTGGTTGATTCAGGTGGGCTATCGTTAGCAGTTGAGGGGCCGAGCAAGGCGGAAATCAGTTGCCACGATAATAAGGATGGAACAGTCTCCGTCTCCTATTTACCCACTGCGCCAGGGGAGTACAAGATCTCTGTCAAGTTTGGAGATAAGCACATTCGAGGAAGTCCATACACTGCCAAAATTACCGGAGAAGGACGGAAGAGGAATCAAATCTCAGTTGGATCTTGCAGTGAGATCACTTTCCCGGGTAAAGCCACTGAGGCAGAAATCCGCTCGTTTAATGCGTCCATCTGCGCTCCAAGTGGATTGGATGAGCCTTGCTTCCTCAAGCGTCTTGAGAGTGGCAATATCGGTACGAAAGTAATGGTCATCTACTGACCTATTGGAGAACAAGTAGGGACTTACATGGTTATTTCTTATGCCATTATTCTTCCTTTCTTTCGCAGGCGTTTCATTTACTCCCCGTGAAGTGGGTGAACATCAGGTCTCGGTGAAGCGGATGGGAAAGCACATTGCAAACTCCCCCTTTACCATTACCGTGGGTGATCAGGAGGTTGGTGATGCGAAGAAGGTCAACGTCTATGGGGAGACATTACGAGAGGGCAAAACTCATGAAGATAATACCTTCAACGTGGACACAAGGAATGCTGGTATGTTTCCTCCCAACAACATCAGGATTTCCACCGGATGTTCTATTATCGTAATGGCTCATGTCTTCTATGTCAGGTTACGGAGGTCTTTCCCTTTCCATTGAGGGTCCCAGCAAGGCCGAGATCAACTGTGCTGATCAAGACGATGGCACACTCAACATATCCTACAAGCCTACAGAACCCGGCTTTTACATCCTCAATCTCAAGTTTGCCGATCATCATGTAGAGGGCTCTCCATTTACTGTCAAAGTGTCGGGTGAGGGCACTAATAGACAGCGCGAGAGGATCCAGAGGCAGCGGGATGCGGTCCCAGTCACGGAGGTTGGTTCAGAGTGCCGATTGACATTCAAAATGCCCGGAATCAGTCCGATCGACCTCGCGTCCACGGTCACTTCCCCAGGTGGAGTGACGGAGGATGCTGAGATTAACGAGGTTGAAGACGGTCTGTATGCTGTCCATTTCGTACCCAAAATGCTCGGAGTTCATACCGTTTCGGTCAGATACAAGGATATCCATATCCCTGGTAAGCTGTTTATATGAAAATGTGAACACTATGAGTGTAACTCGAGTGAAAATTTATTTAATGCCCACCGCAGGATCCCCGTTCCAGTTCACAGTCGGCCCTCTCCGCGATGGTGGAGCTCATCGTGTACATGCCGGAGGCCCAGGCTTGGAAAGAGGGGAGCAGGGTATGCCTGCTGAATTCAACGTGTGGACCAGGGAAGCTGGAGCAGGCTCTTTGGCTATCTCTGTTGAAGGGCCGAGCAAGGCTGAGATCGACTTCAAGGACCGCAAAGATGGCAGCTGTTATGTGAGCTACGTCGTGAGTGATCCAGGTTAGATTCATTTCTTTTACATTGTCGCAGATTATGATATAAACATTCAGTCCGTTAGAGTGAATGACGAAAGTCATGGAAAAGTTGTTTTGATTTCCGTGGAAATGCTGGTGGCATATGGAAGTAATAATTTAAGGACGCGCCTTGAGAACAAGTTTCCTTTCGAAATGGCAGGAGCAGAGAAACTAAAGATGTTTCGCATCTATTAAAAGAACGTCATCATCATAGTATCAATGTGGGAAGAAAATTGAAGTCTCAGCCAATTCCTAGTCACCACTGCTTCCCTTGCTTTTACATTAATAGCCGAATTCACTCTGCCAGTCTGTAACTGGAAACGGTTTGCTAAAAACACCAGTTTCTCTCTCCTTTTCCCAGTTTCATAGTGTGCACATTTTACAAACGTTCCCAATGTCTGCTGAGAGATTTACAAGCACGCAGACGTTAGTGTTTCTCAAGCAGCCAGAGGAAGCTGAGGTTGTGTGCTCCAACAAAGATCCACATTGCTCTGCTGTTGCTGCGACTCATATCACTTCCTCCAATTCAGCAGTGAATTCCACTCCTTCCGCTGACCACCACAGGGAGCATGACACAGGTATCGGCACAAGGGCAACAATGTGAAAGGCTGAGAGAAAGCTATGCTATTCTGCTTGGGCTTTTGCCAAAGACCTCAATAGTCATTGATATGGGGGGGATCCACATTCCTGCAGTGAAACACTTGGAGTGTCAATGTTAATGTGGCAAGATATAACGGCGTTACATCTCTCTGCCGTTCACGTTACATTTACTTTCGCCTAAACATTATTTTCTCGAGGGCAATTTAATTCTACGCTTACCTAGTGAAGCCAAATATAGTTGGCGTGAGTCATCACGTGCATAAATTTTCTACTAGTTAAACTTGAGATTCCAGTAGTAGAGCTGCGGGTATTTAAGAATATTGGCAACTGATGTGAATGTTGTTTGCTATTAAAAGACGCGATAGAATTACGTCGAGTGTATGTCAGTAGCTTTTTAGTCTATAGCTGTTGAATGAAAGAATGTATGCATTGAAAGGAGCTAATTAATGACATGTTTTATGATTAATCGTTTCTGCAGGGGAGTACCGGGTTGGAATCAAGTTCAATGACCAACACATCCCCGACTCACCGTATAAGGTGTACATTTCACCGGCCATGGGCGAGGCGAGGAAGGTAGAGGTGGGTCAATTCCCTGACGCAGCAGGCTCCCAGTCAAACAAGCCGTCCATGTTCATTGTGCGGAAGAATGGAGCCAAAGGTGAACTGGATGCCAAAATCGTATCCCCGTCCGGTCTAGAGGATGACTGCTTCATTGCCCCAGTTGACAACGATCAGTACAGTGTTCGCTTCATGCCACATGAGAACGGCATTCACAATATTCACGTCAAGTTCAGCGGAGTACATATTCCAGGATCTCCGTTCCGCATTAAGGTATCATCTCACCTCCAGTACAAATTGATAGCAGCCATGGTTACGTTCTAAAGTTACATCCTTTTTTCAGGTTGGCAAAGACGATGCAGATCCAGCGTCTGTGCATGCCAGCGGAAAGGGATTACAGGAAATTAAGAGCGGCCAAAAGACGGACTTCATCGTGGATACATGCAACGCAGGAGCTGGTCATTTAGCAGTTACTATCGACGGTCCATCTAAGGTCTCCATGGATTGTACAGAAGTGGAAGAAGGTTACAAGGTAGGCATGGCAGAATATTTGCTACGCTTCAAGTGTTCACTTTACATTTGTAGAAAGACTGAATGGGATGGGCTAATAAAGGGGAATTCTCATGAGTGCCTCCGAGGAGTGCTGTGAATGAGCAAAGAATTTACTTGTGCGACGTATTAAATTAGGTGCGGTATACTCCACTGGGCCCGGGAGACTACTATATCAGTATCAAATACAATGGCTACCACATTGTCGGCTCTCCGTTCAAAGCAGTTTGCACCGGTGACGAGCTGGCGGAGCGAGGCGCACAGGAGACCTCTTCAGTGGTCGTAGAAACCGTTCAGAAAGTGTCCAAGAACAAGGCCCAAGGCACTGTTCTACCTAAATTCAAGTCCGATGCTTCCAAAGTTACTTGTAAGGGCTTGGGCTTGAAGAAGGCCTACCTGCAGAAGCAGAATCAGTTCACCATCAATGCTAGCGAGGCAGGTGAGTATGTGATGGGGATGATACTAGATGCTCGGATCATGATAATGACTTGCAGAATGCGGGATCGCCATATGCTGAATTTATTTCCACAGGTAATAACATAGTGTACGTCGGCGTCTACGGACCCAAAGGACCATGTGAGGAAGTGTTTATCAAACACATGGGAAAGAATAATTATCAAGTAAGGCGTACAGCTCGAGCAACATACTAAATTTAAATTATCCGTGATTAATCTTGACTTTGATTTGCAGGTAAATTACGTTGTACGAGACCGAGGAGAGTATCTGATAATTTGTAAGTGGGGCGATGAACATATCCCAGGCTCTCCGTTCAAGGTTGAAGTTTAAATGAGCGTGATGGTAGAGTCGAAGTAATAGTTGTTGAGAGAAAGAGTGTTTGGATTGGAAGCCGCAATTGAGATTACTCGTATTCAATTATTATAACTCTTGGGATATCACCATTATGAAGATACAGATTGATCCTTGGGACTTTTGTAGTGTTGTCGCCCACATTTATGATATGACCTTTTTGTGGATCAGTACGTACTTTTTGACGCAAACTAAAGCAATAATGATAACGCTACGAACTATACGTGGACCGCTCTTATAAAAATGCACACCCACACGTACATCAATACAGAGATCTGTAACGCAGTTGCTGTAAAAACTTTGCGAATTCAGTAACTCCATATATAATATATTATTGTTACTATAATATATATTTTCATAATAAGAAAACATGTTTAGTTTGAACCGACTCGTAGAGGACGTACAGCTTTGCAAGTGACTAATAATAATGTATTATATTGTAGCTTTTTAGAGAGCGAGAGAGAACCTTTGTTGTTTGAAATAACTTGGAAAAGAGAGAGAGCAACGCTAAAGTATTGCAGTTCACAAAAGACTATCGATTTCTATAGCTTTAAGATTTTGCAATTAAGAGAGTTGAATTGAACCTGCGAAACCTTCTGTAAAAAAATGCTGCTGAAGTAGTCGTAACTATGGTGGAACATTAATGGTGACGACGTGTGCTGCTACTGAAGGAGATTGCGGGTAATTATTATGCATAAGCTGCCTCCAAATAATTATTTCTGTGTAAAAATGCTATATTATTGTAGTCGAGTGAGACGCCATATATGTTTCCGATCTGTCAAATCGGATTTTAAATCACCGATAGCCTTACTTTCTTAAAATTTTCACATACTTGCCAAAAAAATATAGTTGTAGCTATTATTGGTGCTAGAAGCCCTAGTGCAGTAAAGTATATAATCATTATCATTATAGATGTAGCTAGTTGAGTCGTTGAGTGCGAGAGAAAACTGTGACTAATCCGTTTGTTGCTGTTGGGTACATGCAGAGAGAATAAATGATTGATTTTGATGAGCAATTTTTCAAAGTACTACCGAGGAGAATGAAACTGAGATGAGATTTTTCTTTTTGCTCTTTAGGTGCGTCATTTTGGTTGAGAGAGAGAGAGAGAGAGAGAAATGAGAGAATTTATTAAAGCATTGAAGGTGTGAGATGATGATGAAGAAGCATGCTTTGAATACATTATTGGCGAAACAATGAGGCATGTGCTTACTGCAATCTATCAAATCAACTCGTTACTGTGAAGGCTAATGCTATGCTGATGAGAGAAACAAATATATTAAAGGAATTGACCTTGCAAAGCTACTATATGATGCCATTTACTGCGATAAAAGGATGCTGAGGGACTATTACAGTTACGATGTAAACCAATAATAAAAATTTAAGATGCAATAATATCTTGCCATCACGGAATGAGTTTAAAATTGAATAAAATTAAATTGTCTCAAATGATTCGTGTAAGCATTCTTCATTTAATTTCCCTACAATGCTTTTTTGGCAACTTTTCAAACAGGCTAACATTATAGGATATGCTTGAGAAACAAACGAGGAGGACAGGTATCTGCGAGTAAGAAGACGAGAGCTGCGAAACTGCGAGGATTTCTCGAAGCATTTTACAAAAATATTTCATCCTACTTCTCGTACATTATAATCGACGACTTAAATTAGGTGCGAGAAAACTTGTAAGCGTCATATTTTATGAATTTTCTCTCCCAAAACCACCGGGTTGTTCTTCCGAATCTCCTCCGCTCCCAATTCGCGGTAATTAAAGGTACAACTGTGCTTATCACTGTATCGATGTACAGAACAGAATAGTCCACCGCAACGGCACATAAAACCTAGCAATCAAACATACCATCATTCATTGGTCAGTTGAATCCATCCCCAAACTTTCAAATCATTCCGCATGTATAGTTCAGCTCTTATACAGCAAGTAGCAATTGATGCAAATCACTATCTAGATCCTGAATTTTAAAAAACTTGTCTCTAAGGGTCTTAAATTGAAATGAAAATAAACGAACATAGAAAAAAGCTTGTCTGCTAAATTAACCAAAACACAGTCCTCATGATACCTGTCAGTCCAACTTTCTTGCGACAGACTTGACATCGATTAGACTTTTTAGTCTTGTGTGAGCCGGAAGAGCTATTGCTGCCAGCATCGGACATGCCTTCATTCTCCGACTCATTTCTATCCGAGTCTCCACTCTTCCCAGAGTCATCATTTCTATCCGAATCACAGCCGCTGCCATATAATTCCGCACTATTGTCCGTGCCGGAGGTAGGAGGAGGAGCTTGTGGTGGAAGAGGTTTCGCAAATTCACTACTATCATCACTAATCTCAACAGTTTCGCTCCCATTTCCTGCATCTCCATCACTAGCAGAGGGTCTGAGTTGGTCTGATGGCATCTGGCTGTCACTATTAGTCGGTTCACCTTCTCTGACCGATTCACCACTTGCAGCTGAATCATGTTCTTCCCCATCGTTGCTGGTATCTGAAACTTGTTTCTCTCCAGATTCCGATTCCTTCTTGTTGGGCTCTTCGTCCATTGGGGAATTACCGGCCTGTCCGACGTATCTGTGTACCACAAATTTCAAACCACAATGATCAACTTCCTCAGTTCTCATTAGACTTAAAAATAATTAACCACTCCATATAGTAACACATTCAATTCAAGATCCACTCAGTGATGGTCCCAGCCACATGACAGCATAATACGTCACCATTAAAAAACTTGTACAGCGTTAGTCACATTACCTCAAAGAAACCATCGGCGCGAACAATTTTCTAAAATATACACACTACAATCTAAATAGTCTCATAATATTATTCTCAATAACTCACCGTTAGGCCCTTCTACAGGCCTCCTCAGTCAAAGTCTTCTTCTCTCCCTAAAGCAATCAGCTGATGTCCCTTGGAATTATTATGACGACGACGACGAAATCAAGCCACCAACTCAGACCCCTCTGCAAAACTCACTCAACTCACTCTATAATCATGACAATGTTCAAAAGATATCTCATAAAATTAAACTGCTATTGCTTTCAATTCTAAAAAAAAAATAGATTTTGAACAAAATTTCTTCTTCTGCTTTTGTTTTTCCTTCCCGGGCCATTTCTCTGATTGGTTTGTGACGTCAAATAGAAGCATGCCCCGTATGAAATTGCTTCCATGGTTGCAGAAATCATCAGCCAAAAAAATGATGATCATTTGCTACGAAATCTTTTTGAGCAGGAGCACTCTTCAATGAAGAGTCTTCAGCTGGCTAGCTTGTTATTATTATGTAACGAATTTTTCCCCTCACAAATCAGTGTGGCTCAATCAGCCACCCGTAAATGAATACAAGGCCTTGTTTTCACCACATGGTGGTGGCCTTTTATTCATACCACCAAAAAATTACTCAGTGAGGGAAATATTGTCATCAAACAAAAAGTGGAAGGTCAATAAGGAAATTTTTCACTTTTTTCTCCAGCTAATTTACTGATGGAGATTTGAGGGAAAAACCCGGACGCCGGTATGCCACAACCAAGGACCTTGGGCCAAGTAGAAGACGACAAGGAGCATTGAGCAAAGTCAACTCCTGCTCCACACAATTCTATGGCCGGTCTCCTCCACTTATCCACAAAGAGCGAGCAGTCTGAGTGTCACTGTGAGCGGATGTGCAAAAACTGTTAGTGCTAAAAATATTAGGACCCCGTAGGATTTGTGACAAGAATGGAAACAATACCTTCCACATCAGCCGCCGCAGGTCAGCTTGCTGACCTAGCACTAAATCACAAGGTAAATAGTCCTTTGAAAAATTCCGGATCAAATCCGCCATTCGTAATCTATTATGGATCCCCCTCCACTATTAGTAGTTAAACTCAATGGCAAGATAATAATTTAGCCGCCTTCTTCCTCCTTAATTTAGACATCAACTAATGAAGGTGATGACAGGAATAATAATTATATTGTCGAGTAATTGAGAAAGGAAATGATAGTGCTGGATAGACTGGGGCTGGTTTATTGTAGAATGTGAGAGAGCGGAATATGTAAGGAAGGCCAAGCCGGATGTAATTCTCTTCTCTTGAATATTTTTATCAGAATTATTACATTGCTAAACTGAGAGGGGGAAAATGTATGAGGAAATGTGCTCACATGTCTCATAATTAATGGGAAATGATAATAATAATAATGTTTATTTCTTTCCAGTCTACTCCAGAATCAAAGCAGTCATCTGGTTCGAAACGTAGCAGCCGAATCCGAAGTCGCTCGCTCTCCGCATCGTCTACAGATTCCTTCAATTCAGGTATATATAAAAAAAATTGAACCAGGTATATTTTTAGATTTTTATCCCTCCTTCCCTTCATCTCTCCTCTTCCTGTTTAGTAGTAGTAGTAGGAGTATTTGTGTGTATTATATGAGCAAATCTCATGCCAAGAACAAGTGGCAAGGCAATGAATCAGGTGCTATGTGGAACCAATTCAATTTAAGATGATAGTCAGTCAGTCATAATGTAAATGTAGTTGGTGAAATGTGATAGAGAGATGATTTTCAATTAGTATAGCTCAGCAGTGTATATAGGATTTGGGAGCTTGGTCATGTTTGGTATTCATGATGAATATGATGAGTGCTTTGATGGCTATTATTATTGTACGATTAAAGCGGGAGTGAATAGTATGTAGGTGATTCGGAACAGAGCTGGTTTTTTGGCGTTCACTTATCATAATTGCAATGGGGTGTAATATTGAGCTGACTCGTGTGGCTGATGTGTAGATGATTACCATACAAATGCTAATTACAAGGTGTTCTCACTAACTATGAGTTTGTTTTATTCATGTCCATATAGTCTTTGTGCAGACTCTGCATGAGTTTAAAGGTTGGAAAGCGTGCTTTAGTGATGGATTGCAAAGTGATGACTAAATGAGATTTAACTACAGTAATGTAACTAAGGTGCGGTTGGAACAGTGCACTGTATGGATATTTAGTTTATTTTGCAATTACTAATGATATTCTTGCGTCAAATATTGATCTAAGCTATAGAGGAAACTGAGAGTATAGTAACGTGTGACGACGCTATCTGGCACACTGAGTATGTCACACTGTCAGACGTCAAGCTGGACAATGTCATGATGACGTTTGTTTATGCACGAATCACTGACGCCGACGACAGGTTGTATTTTCCTCCGAGGGTGCGGGTAAAGTGTGACGTTGTGGCATTGAGTCGTCTTATAGTCTTGGCGATAATCACAGTGTATTCACCTTTCACCGATTTACCGGCGTAGTGGACGGTACTTGTGGTGGTGTGGTAATACGCTGTTTATTTACCTTACGATGTAAAAACAAGGGCTGTGTAAGTCAGTATGTTATTGCAGGTGGTTGGTTGGATGGTGGTGGTGGTGCAGTCCTTTCACACAGTCGGGTGGTGAGAGTAAGTACGTGAGCGTGAGTGAGAGCTTGAACGTGATTGATTGACAGCGTTGCCTACTTGAAATATAATGGAAGGAAGAGATTTAATTAGGAAATGGAATTCAAGAAGTGTTCACTACAGTCCTCAATTACGTCCCTAATGAAAGGAGATGAGGGGGCACATGGTGGGAAGAAGCTCAAATCAGAACTGACCAGGCATTCGTTGCAGACTTTTAAAAGCATTCAAGAGAAGGCACGGAGTCTCCACAGCGGCGTGCTGGAACGTGACCGGGTATAAAGTGACAGTCAGTCAGCAGCATTGAAAAGTGGCAAGTATAAGATTCTTCTTTGGATTGGTGGATTTCGGCGTTTGGCTCAACGGCGTCGGACCGCTCGCTCGTAGGACTTCTGCAGCAGCAGCAACTACTGCTTCTTTCAGCGATTCCCACTACGACGGCCACAGAGCTCCCTGCTAGCTTCACTACGGCTGATGTTGCAAAAACTTGGCTCTTTGCCAAAGAAGAAGCCATCGTTGCAACTACTCTCACTATCCGCCTCCAGTTTTCCCCTCTCTCTCTCTCTTCCTCCTTGGGCTTGGAGTAAATTTCAACTCCCCCACCTGTCCTTTCACCTGCTCCGTTTGCAAGGGGAACGGTATCCTTGTTGGTCTGCCCGTGTGATCCATTTGATCAGGACAATAATAATCAAGATTCCTTCACAGTATCATCATCGTCTTCATAACCATATCAGGTGCAGCGGAATCAAAAGCTTTGCTCCCTCACTCTGTCTCTACTTGTCTTCTTCCATTGATCAGTGCTAAGTGTTAGTGTGTCGCTCAGTGTAATTGTTATTGTACACACAGTGCAGCTGCTGTGCTCACATGCTCAACGCTCGTGCTACACAGTGAGTTCTGCAGGTAATTATTAGTTAATTTAGTTCCAATCTCCAGTTCCCCCGTGTATCGCCGCACATTATTACACATGGAACGGAGTGCTAGCTAGCCGAGAGGAAATGAAAGCCTGTCTGCTTGCCTTTCTCGCTCACTCACACACACACACAAAATAGTACGGGTCTCGTAATAGGACTGGATTAGATTAGATGGTCTGTCTATTCCACTGCTTATTGGTGGCAGTGGCAGTTGAACGAGAGGAATGGTGAAAAAGCAATGATGATATAGATGCGTGCTGCGGGTGCTGCTAGCTGACCATTGCTTCGCTCTCATTCTCGCCATCTCTCTCTCTGACTCTGTCTTTCTCCATCCATAAGTATCCGCAGTTAGTTATGTGTTCTGTGAGGGGAAATTGGGCCGTAACATGAAGGAATTATTGAGCAGGGTGTATAGGAGTAAAATAAGTCCTGCTTGTGTCTGTCTGCTCCTGCTACTCACTACTCCACCACCAAACACAGCAGAAGCTTACGACGACTACTAATACATACTGCAGCACTATTTTCTTTGTAGTAGCCCACATAATGTGCGAGGTATAGGGCTAGGAAAGCCAACGAAAGGTCCCGGATCGATATGCCCTGCTCAAAATCCTTTCCCACTTTAGAACTAAAACCCTCTCTGCACATGGAGTATGAGTCTGAAGGAGAGTGGAGGCACGAGGAGATAGATAGATAGATAGAGAGAAAGAGAGAATATTGGTAACTTTTATGCACAGAAGAGAAAATTTTCCAAACATTTGTTCCTCTCAGCTCTTTTTTAATATTGTGGAAGCCACCAAGCAGAGAAAGATCGAGAGAAGTCTCTGATTACAATGAGACCATCGCTGTGGATCCATCTATTCTATAGCAATCTTGCCATTGTGGAAATATGTGTGCCGTAGGTGGGTCCAATGATTATCCTACTGTTTGCCTGGATCCATTAGAGGAAAGTAAACTACTCTAGATGTGTAGCAGAGCGTGTTTGCGTGGACTTGAGCAGGATCTATTAGTCCAGCTTAGTCGTTAATCGTCATCATTTCACCCCCCAACTTGTCTGCCTTGTAATTTCTCACCGATCGCTCGCGATCTTCTTCTTCACCAACGAATTATCCAGTTCAGCTCAATTATGTGTAGTGGACCTTGCTGGAAAGAGATGCTGATGATGACGAAGTGGTGGTTTTAGAAGGGAGAAAGAGAAGTGTGTATATGTGGGTGTGAGAGAGACAGGGAGAGTCGGGTCGGGATATTTTCACTCACTCTCGCCCGCGTTCCCTATATCTGGAGAAGAAATAACAAGATTACATACCAGCGACTCACTGACTCCTGCCTGACTCCTTTTCGCGTCTAGATCTAGATTAACGCATAAAGGGAAGGATTTTAATCTGAAGGTTATATACAGCAGGAGCGGGATAAGTATAGGCAAAGTAGAAGATTATAGGTTTATGGATGCTACTACTGCGAGAATGCTAAGGGATGATGATGCAGTGGAAATAAACGGAGGACGGTAGTACTATGTGTAGTATGTGAAGCCGTATTCGTCCTGTTGTTGTTGTTGTTGCGCTGCTGTTTTTGGCTCCTATAAATTCGGTTTGACTCATCTTGTACGGCTGTCAAGTTGGGAAAAGGGAAGTAGAATAGGAGAGGCTCACATGCACTGTACACTACTAATACAAATGGAGGTGTGAGGATAGTATGTGAGGAGAAGTTTAGGATTTTATGAGCCAAATATTCTGTGTTTCCACTCTTCTTCCCGGAGTGTGTTAGTAGGAGAAGTGTGCGTGTGTGTGATGTGGGTGATGGTGCTTATGGGTTATTTGCACTCCGTGTCCAACGCACAAGGAGCTTCTTGTTGTTCACTCTCACATAGTGGTGGTACTCCTCGATGTGGTTTGAACAAAATGGGAACTGAACTGAGTGCGGATGAGGAAAAAAATAGTATATGTATATAAATAGTAAGTAAGAGTTCGCAGTAATTCTCTATGTACGTCAGCTGATGGGATAGAGAATGACAGGATTTCTTGCCTACTACTATACTACTGCTACTGTATTTTTCATAGTGTAATTACCTCAACAGATGACTACTTGTATTTTGGGTTTGCTGCGGCAACGGGTGTGAATCCGGAATAATTCTCCTCCGATTTCACGTCTTTGTGTATTTGTGTGTGAGTTTGTGCCGCGGCATAAATCTTGGTGGTGTATACACACGAAAAAAAATAGAGAAGAAAATCCGCGAGTGCGCCTCCTTCTCCGTCGTCGTCGTCTTCCAAATCCAACGAGATTGAAAGGATATAAAAAAAAACTGGAGAGGGAGAGAGAGAGAGAGACATTTGAGTCAGTCCACTTACGGAATAATATTGGGGAACATATCTAGAAAGGAAAGAAAGCTATGAGTTCAGACAGTGAGCACCATCCGCACCATCATCATCATCATCACCACCATCGGCAAGAAGCTACAAAGAGCTCCAATACTCACCTGGAGGACGAAGACGACACTTTGGATTTGCATTCCATTCAAAAAGTAAGCGCTTCTAGGCTCTATCTGCCCTCGTTTTTCTGTCTCTGTCATCTTCTTCTTATTTTTCTATCTTTGGTTGTGACGTATTCCAGGTGTTTGGTGTAATGTATTTGAATATGCCAGTGCTTTTTCTATTACCCTTTTCCCGATTTTTGCTAAGAAAGCAGTACTATATGATTAATCAAGATATTCTCTATGTGTTGTGTATTTGTCGGTGTGTGTGTGTGTGTGGAGTACGTGCATAAAAAAGGATGAGATCTGGTCAATCAGCTTATCCTTGACTTAAAGGGATTGCCGGTAAAGTTTTTGTGGGATCAAGTGAAGCGGAGGAATTCACACTGAAATACATTTCTCGCTCTTTGTCGTCTGACAAACTAGCATTTTTTCTAATAAAGGAAACGGCGAGAGAACTTTTTACGACGGCCTTTTGGTGCAGAGAAAGCTTCTTCTTCTTGTCTGTTTTTGAGAACGTGGGTACAGTTAGCTCCTGCCCGTATGTTTCAACTGTTCAAAATATTGTCTTCCTCTGTCCCATATGAGTCTAGTCACGTATTCCAGGAGTTATAATAATGTTAGTCGTTTGTAAGAGAAACTTCTCTTTATTTTCTACACCACTCGTCCTGGTGCTGCTGAAAAGAGGACTTTGAGAATTATTTGTGCTTATATCCACCAACTTACTGTGTGTGTATGTGTTTGGAAGATATGAAAGGAGTCAAGAAATCTGTGTTGGGGAGGAATTGTGGGCACGTCTTCCTACTCCTCCTTCCCAGTCCTTTCCCTCTCGCAATTTTGAGTATCTCTCGACTCATATCTTAAGACATTTAACATGATCACACGTCTTATTAAACCTTTTTACGTACGGCTCTATTGATTTTTCCGGCTGTGTGAATGTCATGTGAAATGGCATAGGTCCTTCCAGTGGCTTCTTCTTCTTCTTCTTCTTCTTCT
>JAQIWI010000055.1:0-91261 GCA_034698825.1 Deuterosminthurus bicinctus
ACACACACACACACACACACAACTTTCTCCTGTTTAACTTGCAGGAACACGGGACATGTGCTACTTATGCTCCTGCTTACACTTTACCACCAAAGATAAAGCCTAACAAACAAACGTACACACACGCACACACACAATCCCAAGCACAGGCAGTCTCTCTCTCTCTCTCCCCGTGAGAGATTCATCACATAAATCTCAGCCTTCAAGCTTGACAACATCATTAAGTGGCCTCCATTTTCCAATCCCACTCTCCTACTTACACAACAACACTCCCCAAAGCAGCAATACTATCAAAGCAGACGACTCCCGACTCTTTCATTCTCTACCGCCCTCTTCCACTGCCAGGCCGTCGTCTCTCTCCTCCCTGTCTATCCAGAGGCTCACATTTTCATTGACCTTTTACACAGCAAGGAGGCAAAATAGCAGCAGCCTGTTGTGTCCCTAATCATCTTTCATTATTCCCATTAGCCAAGTTCAGCGTCAACTTCTTCATGCCCCTTGTCCTCCTATATATTATCTTCCTCCATACCGTTAAATCCCAGTTCCCTTTTTATATCATTATCATACTATGCGGAGCCAAATAACCGCCTGTCCAAATAATTCCCATCTGTTCTTTTTAAAAGGGTCACCAGCTGGCTATAGAGCTTCTAGCAATATCCTAACTGTCCGCTTCCTTTTTTTTCTCTCTACATTGAAGCAAATACAATACACTACGCACGTTTCCGCACTCTTCTGACCTTACGTTAGACCATTACCAACTTGCTCATGATGATGGATTTTCCATGAAAAAAAACTCTTGCTGGACTAGCTGGACGCTTCTAACTCGCAGTAGCACGCACATAGACATACACACGCACATTCAACAGACACACACACTCATCACCATCAATTCAACCAACTAAAAATTCTTTCCTTCCTATGGATTCCATTCCTCTCTGGATGGACTGAATCGAAGAAAGAGTCGACGACACGACAAGGGAGGGAAAAAATATACATGATGGTGCATTGGACTAATGTCTCCTGTCCTCCGTCATGCCACATTTCCTACACTACACACGACACATTATTGTACAGGTGGTCGGACCCACGAAAGGACAACGATCACTTCCTTCTACAACTTCTTTATTAACTGTCTCATCATCGTCATCATCATCATCATCATCATCATCTTCTCCTTCTGCTGGGAAAGAATAATGAAGCAGGAAGAAGAAGGAAGGAAGGAGAGAGCGTATATTTGTGAAAAGAAGAATGGGGGAGCTGCTTCATTCCACCACGTTGGAATTCTAGCAGCAAGAATCTTCAATTCCTGTTAGGCAGCATTTTATTATCACTTTATTATATCACCTCACATGAGACTGAGGCATGTAGTAGTAACTTGTATGCGAACCGCAGCTCCCAGGTCCCACAGTAAATCCCAATTCCTCATTCCCGCCGCAACTCTCCATAATCTTCCTCACACCTCACCAGCATTTCTATACAACAAGTCTAACTCAAAGTCAGACAAGAGGTGACCGAGCTACAACTATTAGCGCGTCCAATATGTACACGCAATCCCACAAATTTCTTCCTCGTATCATTTACACCAAGTGAGCCTCTCATTGGACCTCACAAGTTGAGCGAGCACTCACATTTCACTATGACAACTCATCAGGTAATGCACCTTCCTACACAGTACACAGTGAGCAAACTCCTCTTTATCATATACAGCTATCAAATCATCATAATTAACCTCTGTAGCATTGAAATAGGATCCGCAGTAGCTACTACAACACACATACAATTACCCAACAGCTACAAAACGAGTATCCTGTAGTAAACTACACAGATCACACCGACCCATCGTCGTCATGATCACCACGACGCTCTATAATTTAACACCACCATTTCATTTACGAGCACCAGCACCTCACACTCGCACACACACACACACACTCACTCACATGGCCCCATTACATCTCATGCTAATGTGTAGTAATCCCGAATCCATCAACATCCTTCCTCCACCAAATTCATACCATGAGATCGAAGTGTGGAAAGGGAAAATTATATGAGCAATAATAATAATAAAGTAACACCAACCAACCAACCAGCAGCACACGACTCATCATTAAGCCCGCACTATAGTCATCCGCTCGCCCACGGACCCGCACACATCCATCCTCATTTCAACAGTCCAGTAGTACGCAGCTCAGAAGCCTCTGGACATGCACGGGATACATAACTCTCCTCATTATTAAGTTACCAATCTCCACGCCATATCTATCGCTCGTTCTCCTGTTGCTCCTGCTGGATATTAACA
The DNA here is from genome assembly GCA_034698825.1 of Deuterosminthurus bicinctus. NCBI lineage: Eukaryota > Metazoa > Arthropoda > Collembola > Symphypleona > Bourletiellidae > Deuterosminthurus > Deuterosminthurus bicinctus. The sequence continues at coordinate 2,300 of JAQIWI010000055.1, forward strand.
ACAGCACCGAACGGGACCAAGGCAGAAGGAAAGGCACCGGGACATGAAATTTATCAGTTGTAAAAAATATCCCTATACATCACTCAAAGCGAGCACCATGTACAACTACTAATACAACTACACAAATACGTTTGTCATGCTCGCTGCCTATTTTAGCACGGCAAGCCCCATCCAGATATTCCATAATTTTCTTAAATAGAGACGACCGACCGAGTGAGACAGTTCAGTGCACAGAATACACACACACAAACTTGGAAGCACAACAACAACAACAACAGATTGCCAGAGACAGAAGGATGAATTCAAATTACATTATTGGCCCTGATAACTATAGAGACCCGCACATCACACATGCACCCTCAATTCCAAAGGCGTCAACAGGCCAGCGAGCCAGCCAGCTCTTCTAATGCTTTCCTTCCTCAAGTAAGTCAGTCAATCACTCTGTCACTCACTCCACATGCTCATGTTTATTTTTCCATCCCATTATTTTCTCATCTTCCATACACACACACACATCCTTCCCCCGACCTCCTTCCATCTTCCTCATTTATACACAGATACAAACACACACACATGCCAGCAACAAAATAATAATAACAGCAAGCTTTTTCCCCATCAAATCAACCTATATCATGACCTTATTCACTTCGTGCCAAAGCACACAAACAAACAAGAACTACAGACAACATCTATCTCCTTCCTTATTCATCTATCCCTCCTCCCAAAAAAACACGCTCCAAAACTCTTATACATTTTTTCCACTAGAGCAAATAATTCAACAGCCAGCCAACCCGCACTAGAACTCTCTCTCTCTCTCCCATTCAAAACAGTACAGCAGCCGTATGGTGTGTGTCATAGCAGAATTCTTCTGCATTCAACAACAACCATCGATTCCCTCCTGAATTACATATCCTCATTCTCTCCACCTCCACCACCACCTCCTTCCTCGTTTTTCTTCTGCTTTTTCTTCTCCTCTCTTTTTCTTTTCTTATAAACAGTTAACATACTCACCTCCCCAGCATATCAAGGGGAAAAATCAGGCCAAGACATTTCCCATTATTAGTGCCTGGCTGGCTGGCTCCTATATAGCACGGCAGTGGAGTGGATCCCACTACGTACGTGTCTCTATCTCTTCTATCTCACCCGAAAATCTCTTACCCATTCAAAGCCAGCACACATAGCATAACACATTTACAATTCCCAACAACTACGCAACCGTCATACAAAATCCCACATCCCTTTCCTCACACACGACGAACTGAGGGAGTCGAGTCTTGTCAGTCGCACAGCTAGCCATCCTATTGCGCAACAACAGCAGCAGAATCACCAACCTACCTATACTACTCCTCTTAGAATCCATCTAGCCCTCCTAGTCACTCCAACAATAGCACCCATTCCTTACAGATATTACAGTTCACATAACAACAAAAACAACAATTCACTCCAATTTAATTCAGCATCCTCGCAAAAACAACTGAAAAAGTCACTAAGTCAGGCATACAGCACCGCTCAAACAAACATCCACTAAACACACTCACACACACCACCACAACCACCACCAAATTTCCTTAACAATTTCCCCGGTCACAGACATCACAGATCCAAAAGGAATACCAAGCGTAACCTCAACCTACGTGTCGTCATCATCATCATTATTTATTAAAATTCACCAGACCAACGTAAACAAGCAAAGGATTGAGCAATGATTCCACACAATTCATCCATTACCATCCATTTCCTCCGCCCAATCTTACATCACCTTCCTCGACCAATTATAATATTCTCACACACAAACAATAATTCAAATCTACTCCTCAATCCAATTTTCCAATCTCTAAATCAGACCAAACGGTAATGAAATCAGCACGTCTTCAATTAAATTCACTAACAAATTCTTCCCCTCCCAATCCCGCGCCTCATCCTCTTCCACATCTCTCCCCTCCTCTGTTTTCATACGCAAAAAAAAAATCCCCCCAATAAAAATAATCCTCCAACTTCCTCTTCTTCTTGCTCAGCTTTTTCTTGAGCCACTGTCTCTTCAGCTCCTCACCTTCACGATAAAGCAACAAGCGAAAAGAGCAAGTGTGAAGAAAATCAATGAAGGTATATAAGGGCGGAGGAGGGATTTTCTATAGTCAGGCATACTAGGCTAGGCATACAACATGGAGAAAACACACAGTTCAATGGAAACTAAGAAGCGGAACAAATCAAATAGAAAACCCAGCCAGCAGCCTGCCTGACTGGCTAACGAGACAAGCTATACAGCCTCAGCCACTCTTTAACTATACTTCCATTATCATCCCCACCAAGCCTATTATAATAACATATCAACAGACAGAGAGAGACACACCGCCGCACCACTCACTCACTCACTCGCTCTGTCTTTCTCATCTTCATGCACACTCAACTCATCCCCAGCTAAAGAGCACGCAGCCTCTTCTTCTGTCTTCATCCCGCCAAAGTCCTCCCACGAGCCAGAGCGGTTAACCAGAAAGTATGAGTAGCCTTAAATACACCTCGCAATAGTTCTATCAATCAATATATAATAACATATATATCTAATTCCCCAGCTCACATACAAACACAGTTCAGGATTAAATGTCTTTGCTCTTCAAACAGCTTTGCCCGCACAGAGAGAGAGACACACACACACAGAGGGGGAGGAAGAGAAAGTCGTGAGCTGGAAAAGGACGACATCCTTGTTGGAGTTCCCAGCTGCTGCCAACCATTCCTCCTCCACCACCACCACCTGTCCAAAATTTACTTCCTCTTCTCTCTCACATGAGTAACTCTTGGGCAAAAGTCACTTGAAATTAACTCCTCCATTTATTATACTATCATCTTGAGCCCCAACATTTCTAGAGGTCGACAAAGAAGGATGACTCAATCAAGTGGCCATGGCAGCAGTGGCACTGGCACTGGCAAACACATTCAAACTTCTCCCTTCCGCATACATTATTATTTTCTTACATCCTCCACCCCAAATATCTCGGAACGGAACAGCAGTCACTTAACGCTCATCTTGACAGCCCAAGGAACAAACAATGATCCATCACCCCCGCAATCACATTCACTCCTTACAATGGAAGAATAATTAGCTCAACCCGCAAAAACTCATACGCTTCATTATTCCACACAAATTTTCACCAACCAAAGGCTTTACCTGTACCCTATATCCCTTCTCTCACAGCCCTCCTCCACAAAAAATCAAACTTAACTCTCTAACCAAAGTCTTCAACAAATAATAATGTACATAACCTTTCCAAAATCAAGCTCAAATGTATTACTACTACCGACCCAAAAATGAGTAACTCAAGCTTTAAACTCACCTTCATTTCCCTAAGTAATCGCTCCTCCCCCTTACCCAACTCACACAAAAACTGGAGCAAAAGTGAACAAAAGAGCTCAAGCAAATGGCCTTCCTCACTAAAACCCTTTTCCTTTCTCACTCACTCTCTCCGCTTCTTCCATATACCTCTCTTGCATCACATATAGCTCTTGCTCAAGGGACGCTCCTATTTTCTTTCATTCTTCTCCTCACCCATCTCTCCGTCTTTTTCTTCTTCTCTCCTATATAAGTCCGTCCGCCCGCATAGCCTACACTAACAGGAGCACCAAAGTACGAACCCCACCGAGAAATACATGAGTGAAAATTCTATCTGACAAAATGGAGGCACAGATTGGCCTGATAACTCACTCACTTTTTCTTTCTCTCTGTCTCTCTCTCTCTCTTCAATGTCTGCCTTCATCCTCCTTCCCTTCAGCTTTAGTACATCATAATATTCCGTGCTGGTGGAAACATATATAGTCATCTGACTCATCCTGATCAACCAGTCAGTCAGTTGTTCATCATCATCATCGTCGTGGCCTTTACGTCTTCTTCTTATACTATACTTTCCTCCTCACATCTCACCTTCATTCAACCAGCACGAACAGCTTTTATGTTATCATCTTCTCCAAAAGAAATAATAGATACACATACATATACATATAATGATTCATGGAAAATAGCATTCAATCCCGCTTCATTTCGCCTTAGATCCACACACACACACACACACACAAAGGGATACATAACATCCACGTACGCATACATCTCTCTCACTCTCAAGCATACCGCTCATTATAAATCCGTCCTCTCCTTCTCCTCCTCCAACCGCTACTTACTTCCTCTACACACTAAGCTACTCATACAGTAAGTAACAACTAGGAAAGTACACAAGCTCTAGCTAGCTGCAAGATTACCATATTAGCAACACACCGCACACTACTACACTTGAGCATTTCCCACCACAGCCTCTCCTCATGTCCTTCTCCCACCTAACTTCATGTATGCCCACACACCTTAAAAGCAGCGCAGACTGAAAGAAAGATGAGAATATTTTCCTCGTCTTCTTCTACCCTTTTGATATTCCGCATATATTACAATTCTCCAGGCAATAGGAAACGACGAGGACGACGGCAACGACAGAAAATTATGTAGAAGAAGAAGAAGACGTAGACGAGAATAAGTTTCTAAACCACACACACACAATCTCCCACATGCACAGACAGTCAAACCATTCCAATATATACTTCTATATATGCGTCGTTTATACTTTCTTTCCTCCGCAACTTCTTCCTCCATACACTTCCCTGCCCTTCTTCATCTTTTTCTTCAGTCAGTCAAGTTCAGACTTGAAGTTACTCTCCTACTACAACTTGGATAGAAAGAAGACAGGAGGACGAACGGTAGAAAGAGCAAGCGAGAGGGAGCGAGATAGACAGCGAGAGAAAGGAGGCGGAGAGGGTTAGGGTAGAGGACGAGAGCCAGCCAACAACTCTTCCCTTACTCAAGGTGACAGTGAAAAGGAATAAAACTTATGTACCCTTCCTCCTCCACTCACTCTAGGATACTGGAAGGATCAAGGTGAGTCAAGTCTCCCCACAAAATAGACAAATTCACCAAGCAAATGTTGGAGAGCAAGGAGCAATTCCTATATTTCAACTCCTAACAGACGCCCCGAAAAACCCCCGCTCCACATTATTCTCCACAATCGTCCCAACTAAACCCTCCTCCTCCATAATAAACTTCCACTGATCTTGGTCCCCCTCACACAAACACACACAAACAACTCACTTCAAACTTCCTCCGCAACTTTCCCTCTCAAGCAAATGTCCACAAAATCCCTTCAGCTAAAGCGGGAGCAAGAGTGCGGAAGCAAATCTTCAGTGGGTCAGAAAGTGTCCACTACCCAATTCTTGTTCAAATTCTCCATCTCCAACATCCCCTCCAGGCACATGACGCATTTCAACTTCTTCCCTCACACAATTCATTCACACAGGTATAGCTTCACTCATTCCAGTCCAGCCCAAATTTCATATAACCAGAATGCCAGAGAGAGAGAGAGAGAGCTCCCCCCAAAGTCCACACTCATAGTAATGAACGCTGGAGGAGGTGAAAGGCATTTAGTTTATTATTCAAACACAATAATGCATCCTCTTCAAGCGCACAAACCACTAGCTAGCTCTGTCTTTCAATCTCTCTCGGGCTCTATCACTCCTATACAGCATATAAACAAATGGGTTCGGCTGGACCATGGAAGACCGGATCCAATTATGCCGCAACAACAACAACAACATCCACCTTCACCATTACCCCCTGCTAGCAAGGACCAAGGTACATGAATGCATTATTATTATTATTATTATTACATATGCATCCATCCCATCTAATTCCATTTGCCCCTCCATATGCTTCCTTCCATCCTCTTCCCCTGGTACCTGCCAGCCCACTTGTCAAAAGGCCGCCATCCAATGTCAACAGCATATTCCGCACAGACTTTCATTCCCACCCGGCCCACACACACAGTCCATGGAAAGCTATGGAAACAATGTCATCTGCTGGACACACTAACAATATATATATATATCGACCAATATCTTCCGTAAATCACCGTCCAATTTTACCGAAGGAATGTCAACCTTTTCTTTCAGCCACCACCACCACCATCGTCGTCGTCGTCATCATCATCATCCTCCTCCTCAGCTTTCTCTTCCAATTCCAATCCTTCGCCTCCCTTATAAAATCATCGGGAACAGTTACATACTCTGCTGATGCTCCTTCTGCCTAACCTCCTTTTTCCCCCACAAAGCCATAGCGCACTATTATACACACACACCGAACCAGCTACTAGCTAGCTACTCGTAGCTCAAGTAGGCATATCCATTTTCCGCTTCGTAGCCTCAATGAATTCCCCATTCTCATACTCTCAAAACTAGTACATGGATTTCTCCTCAATGCAAAATCCTTTCCATACACTTTTCTTATTCTTCTTCTTCTTTCTCATCATCATCACACTCTCCTCCTCCCATCATGTTTACTTTCAATATGGCCTCACACAGCAGCCGCAGCAGCGGAAATGCCACAAGATTACCCATGTATTCGCCTCAGTCACCACTGACTGAGCTGATGTTTGGAAAAGCTTGGAGCGAACAATTAATTCACATCTCATTCATTTCTACATGCATCCGAAATTCCACCCAGCACACTGCCATATACTTAAAAACAACTGAATCATGCAAATCTACACGGAGCCGACTAACTCACTCATTCAGTCAGTGAGCCAGAGCCCCATAGCCCTTGTTTCTTTAAAAAGGGCACAGGTTATTCAGATTCACAAGAATCATTCACTCAGGCGATAATAAGAAAAAAATGAGCCTTCCTTCCGCTCCTACTCCAATCTCCGTCCCTTTCACCGTTCAACCAAAGTTGAACTAAATCAAATGGCCCACATACTTCCCCTACAAGCTCTTCCTTCATCTCAACATCTTTCCTGCATGACCCGCCGCAGCCAGCCGACAATCACATTCCCGCATTCTTAACATTTGACATTTTGATAAAAGCAACTGAATACTTCAACTGCCCTTTCCTCATGCGCATTGTACATAATAATCCTGATGATCAACCTCATTCCACAAGTTGCAGAAATATTATTCCACCTTCCGCACTAAATACAAATAATATGAACAGTACTGCCGGCATAGAATAACCATGAATCCTGCTACAGAACAAAACACAGTCGTATAATAATATACAGACGAGAGATGATGCTCAGATTGAAGCATAGATTTCAAACAAATCCAGAGAGACAGAGAAAGATATAAGTTTGAAATATCCACTCCAGTCAGTACATGCACGACGACGACAAAAACGACGCATGACGGAAGGTCCACTCGTCCGTATACGCATAAAAAAATGGCAGGAGAGGAAAAACTTTACACAGATATCCGCATTGCATCGACCAATAAGGTGAATTAGGAAGACAGAGAGAAAGGGTGAAAAGAGAAGGAGCACGAGCCCCCCCGCAGATACCTCAGTCGCCATAATTACCCAGGACACATTTCCTCCTAGATTTTTCGCCAATTACATAGCGGTAGCACCAGCACCACCAAGTCCTTCTCATCGGCCTTCATAATGAATCCATCCACCGCCGCCTCTTCCACTTAAAGTTCCGGTCTCATCCCACATGAATTCAAGACCAGTACAAGCAAAGAGAGCGAGGCGGAGGCGAATTAAAGGCACTACTTCCATTTCCAGCTCTAAATATCTCCATCCAGGCTTTGCTAAGTCGTTTTAAACTTCCAAATAAAATTATTACCCTTTTTCCACTCACTCACTCAAGGAAAGGCGTATCACAGAGAGCTAGAGAGGGAGAGAAGGAGAACGACTGAGTTGGTTGAATCAGTCCCTAATTTACTTCCGTTTCCACGGAGATCCATAGCTAGCTGGAACGAGCCACAACTAATAATCCCAGCCCACCAAAGCTTCTTAGTTGTCCAACAAACTTAAATATATAGACTACACTACAGACAAACTTTATCTATTTATTCATTCTCCCCGGCATTGACCCTACCACCTCCATTCTTCTCTGCACATTTTACTTCTTAAAAAAATTCTCTATTTCATCTAATGAGAACACCGCACACAGTTGGACAGTACAACATACAACTCCCTTCAATCTTTCCAACTTATTGTCATCATTACCGTCAACATCACCATCATCATCGATTTACATATGGACCATCCGGTCCACCCATATAGCCCTCAAGTGAACACCACTAGACCATCCAAGTATTATTATTACTTTACCCATCAAAATGACCACAACTCTCTGCACTATTCTTACATGGAGTCAGATAAGGTGGCCATAACAGCTAAAATATCATCGCGAATGTGACTCATATAGATTCAGAGCTCAAGAAGCAGCTCCCATTACACTCTTTCCACCACTACTTCCTCCTCGCACAATTATTATTATCTTGCCCACAGCTAGCTCGACTCAAGGAGGGCTACGTACTCTCACAAACTGCTTGACAACCATGACGACATCATCCGCTCTTCTTCTTCGTCTTGCACAATACCACAAGCAGTATGAGCCTTCTCACAGTTGCAGTATAGTAGACAAACTACTTTACCGTCTATACTATAACTGTCTCTCTCAACAACAAACTGCTGCTACGAGGGGAACGAACGAGCGACATAGTCATCCCTTTCAACAAACATCTTACTCCACAGCATTACAATGAGCACATGATGCACACTTGTGCAATTCCACTTGTCTGTCTGAGTGTGAGTATATTACTACAAGCACTATGGGACTGAGAGCTGGGAGAAAAAAAAATCACACGACATCTCATTCCATACATCAGTCTGTTGGCTGATGCAAACCTACCAGCTGGAAGCATAACATAATATATGGTTCCATATAGCACATGAATCAAAGAGAACCAGAAAGGGAGAAATGAGAATGATCAGCATGAAATCAGCCATGCTGTGAGAGCACCCCTCCAATCCTTAATTCTCAGAGCCCGAGCACCGCACTCTCTCCAAAATCCCTGCCACAAGGAAAGGAAATGGAAATTCATCATCAAAGTTCAGGCCTACGCATAGGTCTTCCAATAAGAATAATTATTATAAAGCTCGTTCCCCTCTTCTACACTTCACGCCTTTCCCTCCACCACGGCTGTATGCTTCACCTCAACAATATCAAACAAGTTAATCGAACTATCGCCCATAATAAGATATCCAGCCTGGCTTTCCCCCTCATTCCAGCTAACTCTCGGGTCGGGTCTATCCCCACAACTTTTGGAGATAAAGAGCAAATGTGTTCCCTAGTAGTGTGTGTCACACAGTAGTAGACCACTATAAATTAATCTCCATGTTCTCGCTTTGTAAAGTACTTATCAATTCAGACAAATCCGGCTCGGCTCCGTTGTGGAAAACATGACAACACAGAATGCATATAGGAGAAGAGCAGCAGCAGCAGCAGTAGCAGTTGCACACAGATAACTTTCAAATCATCCCCTGTAGTTTTCCGCTCAAACCCTCACACACGCACACATACAAAATTAACATAATATTTAATTATAACTGTAACTTCTCTACAAATCCTCTACAACAGCATGTTTCCATAATACAACTCATATAGCTGCCTACGCCAAGCTATCGGATGAGCAACACCACAACGTCCTTTTCCTCAACAAGTGTATTAAGTCACTCACTCGTCATCATCCGCTCTTCTCAGTTCTCACAAAACCAAACTGACTGAGTTACACCACAACTAACTTACTCAAGTAAGTCGGATGGTAGACAAAATGTTCACGCATTCGTCGTCGTCGTCATCGCCGTCTCCTTCTCCCACTACTCTATACTCTTTACCATTCCACTGCATACATTCCCCGAAGTCTGTTGTAAAACTCCTCCAATGGTCGTAGTCATAGCGGTGCTGGTGGTGAGTCATCATGTAATAATGATGATGATAATAATAATAATAATAATAACGGAATGACACACTATACTCACATGATCGTATTATGTTCGCTCACAAGAACAATTCACTTACAAAACAGCCCAGCATTGCTGCTGCTACTGCTGCTCTTGTCACTGCTCCTGGCTACCCTCCTCCGTCTCCTATTTAATAGTATTATGCAGCAAATACATACAGCTTTTTCCTAGGCAACAACTCAAGTTCTCACACGACGACCAACGACACGACAGACAATAATATAACATCCAACACCCTCCCAGTCAGTCAGTCAGCGACAAGGTTAGATCCTAGACCGTTGTTGAAAGAATTTACGCAATACCTCCTCCCCTCCTCCTCTCATCACAATCCACTCATGATAATTATAGTACGTCCGAATGAGAGTGTCCTCATACCAAAGAAAACACAGCAGAAAGTGCCGTTATGACAGTATAAGAGCCTTAGTCATAACTAGACTATTTGCTCCTATCTCAAAAAATCCCCTTTCTGTCTCTTTTAAAATATACTCGCCGATGACGACAACTTTCCAGATGAATGTGTACAACTCTATGCACATCGTAGACCAACGGTAAATTCAATATCAAGGCTAAAAACATAGCTTCACATTTAATCCCTTCATACACTCCTTCATATTGCTCTCTCCTCTGCGTGGTCTTGCAAAAAAAGTTCCGTCACCATCATCGACCATCCTCAACATTCCTCTCATTTCCCAACTCTTGACGCCGCTAACAAAGTCATCATCTTCATCATTTTCATCTTCAAGCTTCTCATAATCACCACCGCCTTGCATAACTCTTGCTGCCACAGCCATCACGTCACCAAAACTCTCAACTCACAGCATATCCAACAACAACAACTCTCTCTCATACCGACAGCCACCTCAAAATTCTCTCTTATTCTTCTCTCGAGTAATGGACAAAATTAGCTCGCTCACACCTTCAAATCTCCGTCTTCTTCCTACTCCGTATCCACAACCACCAGTCACATATACTTACTCCTTAAAGTAAATACCAACTTGTTCTTTTAATAATTTATTAGTATACCCAAGCTATTCCAATGGACATTGGCAAAGAAAGAGTTTGGAAAAGGACACGACGACCAAGCCGTCTGTCCGTGCTAATGCATCCAAGTGATTTTATTATGATAACAAGAAGAGACAGGCCATACCGGCTCTGCGCTGCGCTCACTTAAACTTTTACTCCACCACCATGACGATATGATGATGGTACTGATGACAGTCTGCCTGCATCCAAGCAAGTAAGAAATACATGAGAAAACTTGCGGTTGAGCACCACAATACATTTTACTACAGCGGCAGCAGGAGCTAACTTCATAGTTTCGGTCAAAGTCTAAAGCGTAGGTGCTTTATGGACGCCAGAATTATTTATGCTTGCTGAGTCAGAGTGGCTCTTCCAGCGTGTTTTACAAATGTCTGGACCACACACAACACACGCCCGCACTATCCAAAGGAAAAGAGGAAAGATTTGTGATAGTCCACACGGACCCACTGTCACATCCAATAAAACACACAAGGCAGACATGCACACACACACGCACACGCACACGCACACATACACACAGATCAAGTGCCAACTTTGAGTCTTTAATCCTCCAAGACTTTGATGAGTAGTAGTAGTATATGCTCCCGCATTGTAAATTCCATAACATGAATAAACATGAGGCGGCGCACACTCAATTTCTTCATGCAGTTTTCACCAAATCCTTCAAATATGCAAAAACTCCTCTCCATAGCTCTCTCTCTCTCCCCGGCTCCCACTTGTGAGTACACAGACACCAACTCACAGCCAGCCTGGTAGGTACAATCTCCCTTCAGTGGTTCCTCCCCTCCCCCCTCTCTCAACTCAACTCATCGCAAACAAAAGTCATGTGCATATTCACCACCATCTTCCGCCTTTTCTAGCTCTCCTTGCATAATTCCACTCTCATAATATAAAACAAAAGGGAAGGACTGCACGACGACACATTTTTATGAAACCGAGCGAAAATTTCCTAGCGCATTTCCCTCAAAAGTCACTCACACCGCATCTGCTTCTTGTATTATTCTCTTTCTATCTATCTACCTCATATCCCCTCTCAAACTTCTCGCCTTTTACAATTCTCACACGCAAATAATAATATCCGAATCCTCTGCCTCCGTCACTTTGCCCTGCCGGAGATATAAACAGCGAATCACATGGATGAGGAGTCGGAACATAGGCTCTTTTTCTCCCGTTACAAATAATAACATCCCATTGACCTCACAAAACGTCTTTGCAGGCTTCCACCCCCCCCCCCCTCCTTCGCATCTTTTTTACATAAAACCTTTCTGCATCTCCTCCAACTGTTCAACGGAGAATTTGAGTGTGTATTCTCCTTCTTTCTTTCCACCACACACACACACACACACACACACAAAAGGATCCGCATTTCCCAGTCGCTTCACCAACTCCAACACCACCACAGCCTACTTCATCCACATCAACTGGTGGTGCTGGTTGAATCCAGCATCTCCTCATCATTCCTCAGCCGCATTTCCCGAATCCATTCGATTTACAAAAGAAATTTCACATTTTTCCTACCAAGTCAGACTGACTGATGTCGAGTGCAAATGGACGACGAAAATCCACAAGAAAAAAACTTGGCTTTTCACAGGAGAAATCGGACAATATAAAACGCAACACCGACGGCAATGGCATTCTCCGCCACATAAAAATCTTTTTGGCCTACTTACTACGTGTATATACGCTTCCTTCCTTCCTTCCTAGTATGTCGGCCTCAAAAGTATGTGTATACATATACATAAATATGAGAAGAAGAGGAGGAGGACGCCATAGCCAAAAACCTGGCTGCTCTTTCACATATATTCTTCTAACTCCTCACTCCCATTACATCAGCTTACAGACGACGACGACGACGACGACGACGAAAACGAAGAAGAAGAGGAGCGAGCGAGGGAGCGAGCAAGTCTCAATCAAAGTTTTACAACCAAAGCTCTACACTATACTACTGCATGTTCACATGCAAAAGCCAAGTAGTAGTCGTCGTCTTAATACTTGTACCAAGGCAATCTCGACAAACTAACAAGCTCATTCGGGCTGAAGTTACGCCGGGAACAGGGTGGAGGAGAAATAAACGAAGCGGATTTTCAAATTTTCTTGCTCCACATCTTCGTCTTCAGTTCTGCCTGCTTCCTTCACCTTCTCTACCTCATGCTCCTCACATATACCCCGCGGATAGGCTCAGGAACAGTTTGTAGTAAAACACATAAGTGTAATGGATAATGGATGGAAGAAGAAAGTAAGTAGGAAGAGGTGGAAGTAGTTATAGTACTAGAAGTAGAAAAGTGCGATAGATTTCCAACCAATTTTCTCACTCAAAATCAGTTTACTCTCTCTCTCTCTCTCTCTCTCTCTTTTACTTGGAACAGAAGGACGAGATGATGGAAAGTGTGGGTGGGTGGATCATGATGAAGGAGAGGTAAAAAAAAAGAGTAAAATTAAAGGCCAACTCAATTCACAGCCATACTCACAGTAGTCCAGAAGATCAAAAGTGAAAGGACATGGAGAAGTGGACAAACTGTCACGACCCACTCTCATAAACCACATGAGGAGCAATAGTGTGACAGTTTCAATGTTCTACAGAGAGCAACTATACTATAGAGCACACACTCAGAATCATTTCTATGAATGTGTAGCTGCTGGCAACGAAAAAGAAGAAGACGAAAAAAACCATACAGGATGACATTGGGCTGCTTAGTCAGAATGACTACAAGTCTGCTGCTAGTTTTAGGAGCAACAAGACTATATGACACTTTAGCGAGCGAGAGAAGAACACCCACACAGACACACTCATACACACAAGTTTCCTTTCCTCCTCCTACTACTTCTTTCTCACTCTTCTACCTGTGTGAAAGAGAACGGAGTGATAAAACTATATATAAAATGTAGACAGAGAGTACGACGACGGTGGCGAAGACTACAGCAAATTCTCCAACCTTACTAACATAGATAGTAGTGGTTGGCTGGGAAAGCGGAAGCTACTTTCACTCTCTCGCTTTCCCTGGCTCTGCCAAAATTCCCAATCCCCATCCAATACACTGGCTAAAGCACACACATATAGAGTCGCTCTAAAGCACACAGCCAGCCGTTCTCTCTCTCTCTCTCTCTCTCTCTCTCTCTCTCTCTCTCTCTCTCTCTCTCTCTCTCTCTCTGTAACTTTCTTCCACGTTGTACTAATTTCCCCGTTAGCACACACAGCAGCAGGCTCACACACAATAGGCATATATACACATGTCCGCACCAGAGCCTCCGGCTTCCTCCTGCCTCCTCCCGTACCTGTTACAATAAAGCAAATTCTTCCTAGACATACACCTCATTCACTCCACCACCACATCGCTCTACCTTCACACCACATCCAGCCATCCAGTCGACAAGTAGACAGAGAGAAACTTTAGATGCTGTGAAACAGGACGCAGAGTTCTGTGACGCCTACAAATGTTTCAAAAGCTCCAAAGGACACACACAAGGATAGACGAAGAAGATTGTATGCCCAAGTTCCAACGTAGCTGGCTGGCATCAAGTTGGGAAACTACTTCCACTTGTAGACTATTATTATTACATTCATCTTGTCTCTCATGGTTGAAACATCATCCTCCTGACCAAGGCATTGATTCGGAATCTTGAAGAAAGGGAAACGCCAGGGCCAGGCTGAGTGTTGATCAGACAACTTTTTATTATTGTTCGCACGAGGATGGATGGATGATGATGATGATGATGATGAGAGAGCAGGAGGAGAAGTAGTGAGTGGAAGTTGTTACGAAATCTCCGCCGCCTCCCACTATTACCATAACAGGGGGAAAATGTCAAAAGTTCAAGCCTATGTTGTTTGCTCCTTGAATCCCAACTGCCTCAAGCCTTTTCCGCAAACGTCATCATATATATATGATGATGATGGGGAGAGAGAGAGAGAGAAATCACCTCCGGAATTCCTTCCTTTCAACTTGCAATTAATCCTCAAAGAAGAAATGACACAGAGGCATTCTAGTAGTAGTCGTGCGAAGGATAGATAAATAAATGTTTAGACCGACAAAGGATATTTATAGTCTTTCATGATGGAGACAAGATAAATTTTATAGTCTGGGAGAGAGGAATGGAAAACAATGTCTCTATCCAAACGTCGTCGCGTGGTAATAACATGAAATATCTCTAGCTAAATAAACACTTGTCAGCAGCAACAGCACTACTACTACCAACACATATGAGAGTCACCAAGAGAAATAAATTCCTCCTCCTGCTCCTACACTACCTCTTTTAATGAACAGAGGCACGGCGTGTAGAAGGAAGGATGCGAACACTAGAAGTAATACAACTACAGTAGTAGTAGTAGAAAAATAGGGTGGGACTCCCGTCTGGCTGGACATGGACACTATCACAAGGAAAAAAATCCACTCTGTACAGAAATTTCTTTGAAAGAAGTCCTCACAAAATCCAACCTACATTTCCTGTATTCAAAATTACCAACTGTACTTGAGCACATCTTACACGCCCCCTAAAACAAACTTTTTCCCAAAACATATTCCCCCTCAAATCCTCAATCCAACTAAACTAATCACTCCAATCCATGTTGGAACCTCCTCACAAAATTGCACCTTTCATTCTTTCCACCTTCTTCGACCAAAATTATGATCCCAACATTCCTAAACACTCCTTTTCCCTAAATCATCCATACAAATATATCTTAGCCCACAAATTTTGTCTAACACTTGGTTATATTCCACCGACCAATCTACATATAAGAGAAACCTTCATATCCCTTCACACTCATCCACTCATTTATTTATCATTGACACTTTGACATGACTGTCCGCACTGTCCACGGTGATGATGACATGGACGGAATCAACAACTTTGACTCCACACGATAACATCAACAAGCGGCGGCGGCGGTGGTCGCTTAATAACAACAAGCGGTACCGATGATGATGATGTTGATGATGCTGACTGCTGCTGATGATATATAGAAATTTTTCCCCAATTCCCATTCCAATTTCATCCCATCAACAGCACTCCAAATAACAGCACACAAACACACACACACCTATACACACACTTTCCCATCAACTTCACCAGGCTCAAGGGTAGAAATTTTGCAAAATTTTTTAGAGATTTTATTTACCTGCTTCAGGTCGGGCACTTTTAGCGAGAAAATTCCCCAAAAATTCACCGGGCAACTCAAACGGTCGTACTTATAGCCTGAATACAATGGCTGCCAAGGTTGGACTGACAGCGGATTCCGTTGAACCGAATGACACAGCAGCAGCGTACATACGTGAGCCGAATACACGCGTATAGCTCACAGGCGTTATACAGTTGACAGGAAGTAAGGCCTGCATCAAGTTCTTTCCTCAGCGTTAGATGGCCAATTGGATGCGCGGGACAGGGCCCCTTCATTCAAGTCCAGTGAGTCCAAGTCCAAGTCCTTCTTCATCAAAAGTCTCTAAATTTATTTTGGTTGGAAGGGCAAGGGCAAGGGCAGTCAGTCGGATTGAAAAGAAACTGGAGAAACCCTTGGAAAGGAATGAAGTAGTGCAGAGGAAAAAAAATTCAAGGGAAAAATGAATAGTCCTGGTCCTGTAGAAATTTTACGGGCTGCACAAAAAGATGATATATTCATAGAAAAATTCGAGCAAGAAATTCAAGGGGCAGTGGAGAGCTTGCTGGGTGAGTTAACTGTATTATGAGCTTGAGCTCCTGGAAACATTAATTGAGGAGAAGAAAAAGGGTATAAGAGATTAAAAAAAATAATTGATTTGAAGAAATTTGGTTGGTTTTATTCTAGGTCAAGGGAACATATTAAAATGGAGCAAGTTGTTAAAGTATTTTGCCGTTGGAGCCTATTATTCCTGCACCAATTTAGCCGGTTTTCAAACATTAGGAGAGGAGTATGCTGGTCTTGTTCAGACGGATGCTAGTTTTAGAAGAGTTCCTACGAAGATGGTGAGACATAGGGGAGATTGAGTGTTGGATATTGTGGATATTATAGTGATGTATTGAGTCAATTGAATGGATGTTGGTTTTTGGTGGTTTTAGATGACGGCTGCAATGATAGTTATTCATACTTTTGGGCCTATTATACTAGAGCGGAGCATGAAGGCTGTTGGAGATGTGTTGTCCGAAAGTTTTGGGTGTGGGACGAGTACCGAGGGACGGGGGGAGGGAGAGTCTGTGATGAATGGTGCTAAATTGATGGAAGCTGGAAGGCATTGTTTGCCGTTGCTAAGACGACTGCATTTAGTTATTTTCTACATGCAAGGAAGATTCTATCATTTGTCCAAGAGAATGACAGGGATACATTATGTAAGTTGAGTTGAGAGGAGAGAGTTTTGGATGCAAGGTAGTGCAAATGTAATTCAGAGGGGTAATAACTATATTTGGAAATTTCAGTTTCTAGTTCGAAGATGGTTTGCAAATCAAGATGAAAACAGCAAAAGAAACTTGAAATATCTGAGGATGATGAGTGTTATTAATTTAATCTTTACGGCCTGTCGGGATGGTGCCATGTACCTTACCAATCGTCCTACGACACAAAAGAATACACTGGTAGATGAAACATTCGTGATTGGGTCTGATGCAACTATAGTAATACTGAGTTTTGTTATTTTAGACCAAGCTGGAATCGGAACAGATAGTGATGGATCCAACTCAAAAATGTAGTTTGTGTTTAGAAGTGAGGAGGAATACAAGTTGTACACCCTGTGGTCATCTGTTTTGCTGGAACTGCATTATGGACTGGCTGCAGACAAAGGAAGAATGCCCGATTTGCCGAACTCAAGTTTCATGTTCCCGGGTCGTTCCGCTTCAGAATCATTCGTGATGTTAGGATTCTTTGACATACTCGCGTCTCGTGACAGAACCCAAAGATATTACAAATCGTTGAGACATTACATTGTCATCACATTCCATTTCATTGCTACTTTGATGATACAGGAAGTAGGAAATTATTTTTCTACTATCACAGTTACAACTTCAGAGAGAATAAAAATTATGAGAATCTGCCTGTCGTCAAATCTTTCTCAGCACTTTTGTACTTATTTTCCGAATAATTGCTCCTTTCCGGAAGCTTGAAGACGATGGATATTTCTATTAAAATCGCTAATAATTATAATGATTAAAGCCAACTACAATTAAACCAATCCGGAATTCCCTCATTAACAAGACATTCCGTCACAATTATACCTCACCTTGTCAATGTTCACAATTGGCCAGCAAACCCAAGCATTTCGTGTTTAAAGGGCAACCATTGTTACGGACAACGGACCGCAGTCGCTCCAACAATAGTCACTGCTCTGCAAATTCCTTCGCATGAATCGGAAGTTTAGCGAGCTTGTTGTTTTTACTGTCAAAATATCAACTCCATCCTTATTAGGAAAGCAAGGTGAAGGATATGTATGTGAAACAAGAAGAGAAGACTGAAAGGTTGCAAATGGATGAAGGTTACAACAAGTCCTTTTGCCTTATATCTATAAAACTAAATTATCAGCTTAGCACTGCTACCAAGAAAAATTCACAAGGTGACTTCCCACGTAGTGACCAGCACAGACCGGTAGCCTTTGCCCACTTCCCTCATCATGCTCAAATTTCACGGAGGTTCCTCCTCAGGAGACACATAAGCAGCTTCATCTAAACCCATTCTGATGCATCCCTTCCAGTAAGGTCCCGCTCATGTTCATCAAAGAGCTTTCGCTGTCACACATCACGCATTCCAAAGAAAAACATCCACATGTGAATCTTAAAGGAACGTGTGCGTGTGGAAACATGAAACGCAGAATGAAGAACAAAGTGGTTTTGCATTCATCCATGCAGTTATCTAATAAAAATATTTTGCAATAATTTGGCGTGTTTAGTCCAAATTAATCGCTGCGAGAGGCCCTATTCCTCATTTGTGTGCAGACTATGGCTTGTGAGACAGTGACCTAGCATGCAAGGCTGAGAATATCCCAAGACTCTTCTTCTTCTCATATTCTTCATCATCACCATCATGACTCTGGATTTTTCCGTGAAGGTAACTCCTTCACGTCCCATCACACTCACACACACACACATCACAAACGCACACACATTTCATTCAAAGTCCCATCAATTTTCCCATGCATGATTTTTTTTACAAAACGCCTGTTCGATCCCTTCCATCCACTTCCCCTCTCAAGTCCTAACATGTGCCATTCTAATAGCACCTCACATGTTTTCTTCACAATTTCTGCCTTGCAAATCCTTCAAATGTTACCGTATTACTCAGTGGAAGTCTTGAGAGGGTTTCAGTCTTGAGCAGTTCCTCAAAGCAACCGTTCCAAACGTTTCCAACCTCTCTGCGTTTACTGTGAAGTACTTTGGCTTCCATTTACTGCCGTGCCTCTTGTGATTTGGAGTATCTTGTCTATAATTTGTTAGTGTCAGTGACTAAAAATGGTGAGTTTCTCTGACTGAGTGAAGTTGGTCTTATTTATTGAGTGGATTAGCATCTTGTCAGTCTTTCTGTGTGTCCGCCATGCCATGCGCAAGAAGGGGAAGCTTTGCCCTCTTCTTGGATAATCTCTCTTGGGAGTGATACAGAGAAAAAGTCTATTATTCTCTTGGATTATTTTAGGTACGGCAGAGCTGGACATTGGTCGTTATGACGATAGCTCTAGCGGAACTGATTTCCAGCAACGATCGCTTTCATCCCCTCCGACAGAGCAAGCATAATGATCCAATTGATCCCACGGGAGGCAATAGTCCTGGCATTGTCATCGTGTACAAAAAGAGTAGCGGAGGTAAGATCCATTTTCCCCATTTCCATTTAGCCTGCCAGCCTCTCTCAAGTTATCCAGAGCAGCTCGCGTGCTCTTGACAAATTCAACAACGCTGGCTTCAGGCCCATATATGTCTCTCAGCTTCAGTTCTGCATGTGCCTGTTTCAGTTCTGTGTGTCCCAGTGGCTCAAAGGTGTGAAAATGGATGCTTAAAACTGATGGGAGTTCCGGGCGGAAAGGCTTGGAGGATATGCTTATTATTAGCTATCGAGTTTTATTGTGGCAAAGGCCACTGGTTGAAGGTATTCACACTACCGGTGTGTGGTCAATCCGAAGGTGTGGGAGAGTGCGTGGGAGAAGTGTGATAAAATCTTGATTAGATTCTTATCGCCATGCAATTAAATGTATTACTCCTGGTATGTGTGTAGGATAGCTTTTCCTTCAAAGCCTCCTTATCCACGGCCATTGTGATCGAACGTGAACTCAAGGACGCGCTCAACTGCGCTCTTCTTGGTAAACAAGACGCGAGCTCTAACCTGGTGGTCAGTGAGGTCACCCTTGCATTTTTCCAGTCATATAACTGTAATAAAAGTGAACAAATATGTGTAGACTACGAAATGCGTGTTAGCTGGTCCCATTTTCCCAGCACGTGGTAACAACCAGTAGGCCTCGTAACCCATTGGATTTTTAAGGCTTTTGTGATGACAACATCAATGAAATAGACAGGATTAGCTCATCTTCAAATCATAGCTCCGCTGTACAAAGCTATAATTGCTCGAGTCGTAACAAGAAGTACCATTACAACTAACTACAGCCTCTTTTGTGCTCTATTTCCCACAATATTCCTCAGTCTTGTCTTGTCATTTGTCTCCTCATCGAATTCATGTAATTCTAATGGCAACTCAGGGGACAATAGATGCAACCAACTTGCGTGTCATACGGCCGTGTACGTGCAGAAGCCATGGGAACACGAGGCTCAATTAATCTGCGCCAGTATAATTTCTGTCGTTACGCCCATCCCAATTGTAATTACATGAGCCTAGTCTGTAGGGCAACTTGAAAAACGACAGCTTTGCTAGTCCGAAGGACATAATAGGTCACAAAAAACTTCTGGGCATATTATAGGTGCAGGATAAACTTAAATTCTGTTCCTTCATAGACAATGATAGAGACCGGGATCGCGATCGTCCTCAAGACCGTCACCAAAGCCGCCATTATGATGATGATCGTTCTCGGCATTATCATCCCGGTCCACCACCACCACCGCCTCCTCCACCTCCACATCACGATCGTCGGGACCAAGGATTTGGGGCCCTACGACCGCCATCATGCGCAAATAGTGGGGGCTTCTACTGCAGCTTTGATCGCGATGACTACCCAATGTAAGGCACCAACTTATAGCTTGCTGAATAATCGTAGCTTCGTCAATCATGCTTTTATTTTCACGCTACGTATCCTGCAATTGATCCGTATGTCATCTTTATTTGTACTCAGGGATAAGATCAAATCTGTAGCGGACCAGTACAGACCCCGACTGACCACCCTTTACGATGAATTGAATCACTACCCGCTGGATCAGTACATCACACACGACAACAACACTCACAGCTACAGGTAATAAACGACCTTCGTGATGCAGTCAGTTGCATTCGGAGTAACTTTCCTCTTTTTTTTAGACACAAGGGTCATTTCATATGCGAGTCGGAAGTCTCGTACGTGCGACCAGGATGGGCGAAAAACTGGAAGGGTGAATGGGTAAGGTGGAAATATGTAATTACATGAGTAACAACGACGGAAACATGTGATGTAGCACGGAGGATTCATGTTGAGATGCTGTACAACTTTGCAGGTGACTGTGTTGAATACTGATGTATTTCCTCAAAGTGTCCGCATAGAAACCTGCAAATACGCTAACAAACGATGCGATTATGTCACAGGTATTATATAAACTGAAAAAAAAATCATAGTTTCCTATGTCAACCTCCCTGAATTTGAATCATTTAGCTTGCTACAAGAGCTATTGCGTCCAGAGGTACACCTACGTCAAGCTCATTTGTGTGGATCCATACAATCAGGACAAGCGACCAACGGTTGACGTCTTTGAAATCCCTTCCGCATGCTCTTGCTTTGTTGAGAGCACTGCCTTGTACTAACTTTACACATTTTTACAGCAAGTACCTTCGGCACATCCTACTTCGACTCGTCGAGCCTATTCTCGAGCTATTTTCAGCTCATTGCCTTCAAAAATTCTAATTTATGCCGTGATTATTTAACATTTCACCATCATGCATTCCCCCTCTTGTTTGTTCTCGCAGCTAATGTATAATAAAAACGTTGCCAATAATTAACTAGTTGCTCATACAATTACTCACTCGTGCATTTTGAGATATCATCATATTTTAGCCGTGAGAGCTTTGCTTGCCAGCTGTTTAAATCGTGTCGATTTTTTCCCAGAAGAATAGACCAGGCATGGTAACGTATTTCAGGATGATAGCCCAGGGAACAATCCACTGGATAAATAAGTACACATAAGGTCGCATGTACTCCGTACAGAATTGATCATTTTTAATGGATATTAGTGTACGTAAATCATTTGGGGAGCAACAACCTCATTGTGAGGCCCAATTAAATCTATCCGATGGCAAATTAATAAATGAAAAGAGAACTCATAAATCAACTCTATTATTACAAAAATATCACGTAAATCATATTAAAGTATATTGTGGATATTCATAGGGGGATAAAACCAGAGGAGTATGGAGTAGTACCAGGAGGAAAATACAACGGAGAATTTTCGGTCTGCATCAATAACAACAGTGTGTAGAAAAGAGCTATCAGTGTATATGAACACGAGCACAATGCTAATTCTTCTTTCAATACTTTCTTTCAGCATATTTTTTCTTTCTCTGTACAAAACATAAAAGTAAATTCCTTGCTACAAATTTGTTTTCAACTTACTTTTTCCCACACCAAGTTGGCCCAACATTTTTTGTTACAAAACAGATTATGCAACTGAGTAGCAATAGTAGTTATAGTAATTATTTCTCTGACCATTTTAAAATGGATATTAAATGGATTGTACTAGCACCACCTAGTTATTATGACAACATTTTGATTTAAGCCTTCAGCATAAAAGGGAACTATATTATAGGAATATGTAGGAGTCCTTAATACAACATACTTACAACTATTTCACTCATCATCAATATCAATATTATTACAAAGACTATCAATTACTATTGGCATCAGAATCGACATGAAAACAAATAACAAGTTTCATACGCGAGTTTTTTTACAATCTTTATAAATAGTCTCGTAAATGACTTGAAAGTTAAACGAGTGCGGGTAATTCATGGGGAACAACAACAATTTTTGTCCCTTGTCAACAAATCTACTGCAGCAGTAGATTTGGGTACTCGGAAAATAGCTTGAATTTCTAATAAACTCTAGCTCATCACAGGCGTACAACACTAACAAATCACGGATGACTTGATTCGTAGTAAGTGTGTTATCCTGCTCATGTTGGCCATTAAGGTACAATCCAAGTTACCGAGGCACCTTAGCTTATAAGCTCAACTAAATCTTTACCAAGAAAGCTATACGCCCGAAACTCAAATAACTTTTGCTCCGGGAATTCAAATCACTTTTAAGCCCGCAACACAAATATTAACTATACACAATGAAAATTTTCTGCACTTCCACATCTCGACGCGTCTTTGCACCACTTAAATATCAAGAGATTCAAATCTCAAAGCCATCGGCAGTAAAGCGAAAAAGCTTACTTTCTTACACAATCAATTAATTACATTGTTGCGTTTCCTTCCCGACTGAACAAGAACCCTTTTGATAGTAAAGGACCAGAGAATTTTGGGATAGTACATAAATCTTCAAGGATTTTCACACTGCTGGGCTCATGATTGTATTCTCTTCGCACAAATAAAGTATAAAAATACACACAAACAATTTCAAGATACTTCTCATCATCTTAATTTCTTGCGTATTTTACTACTGATAATGCGACGACACGTACTGTATACATGACTGATGCTGCTGCGGAATCAACTTTGATGCGGGAGCCTATAAAATAAACTTAAGTGCACGACTGATCCTACTAGCTAGGAGGATTGCGTCCAGGCCCCCGGATACCGACTTTGGTGGCAATATTCCCGAAAAGAACACTCAGTCCACTGCTGTTATCATTCATGTAATGGCGAGATTGAAAGCCCACGGAGGTGGAGTACACCGAGTAAAAATGTTTCCTAACGGCTTGCAATCGATCTCTTCTACCACTCGGCGAACATGAATTATTCTCATTCGAAGAAATTACTTCTCCGCCCGCAAATCCACTTTCCATAATCAAGTCGTCATCCACATCATCACCAGTTTCCTCACTGAACGACGCAGGTAGGAACACATTATCGTCTTGTTGCAGTTCTTCTTCTATTGTTCTCGTACTCCGCCATAATCTGCTTGCCCCGTTACCAAAAGGACTGGAGGTAGATCTGGAATTCATCGGTGTTCCCAGTTCTTCTACAAGCGTGCAGCTGCTTTCCGATGCGTCTTTGAAATCAACCATCGCATCGCTCCTGTAATAACGATCCACAGAATTTCATCGTCAAAAAGTCTCCCAAGTCACTCTCACTTGCTGCCCTCTCAATATTAACGTCAATCGCAACGAAACTTACATGGATGGGTGTGAAAAGGCAGACCCAGGATCACTCGTCGAGATAGCTTCTCGTAAGCTCCCTGTCCCTGTGATCAGCTGCCAGCTGCCAGACCAAGCAACATTATCATTATTAGCACTAAATTCATCATTACAGAACTTCCTAGCCCTCTCGATAAGCGTACCTTCCGATGCTCGCAGAGGAATTAGAATCCGTCCTATGCTGAATATTTCTATTTGGCACTGGAACAGCAACAGGACTAGTTCTTCCACGACGAGTTGAACCATTATTGACACTGCCCCGAGAAAGCGTGGGTGAATTGGAAGACCCGTTGGAGCGCGAGGATGATTTCGAGTTGATCAGGCTTCCTCCCGACACCCTCGGAACAGGGAGCGGAATAGGGTGAGGATGTGATGATGACGAATGTGCATTCCCATTTGATCCATTGCTGACATGAGAGGAAGCGATTGGTGAACTAGTAGTACTACTGCGAGCTTGAGCAATCGGCTGGTTGTTTGATATCGAGGCTGATAGTAGTCCCGACGAGGTCGGCTGCTGCTCCCCATTACAGTCTTCCCAGGAGTCTTGAGTTACTTGAAAGTAAGTAGGTGGATGGTCTTGATTTTTACTACTTTGAGAGCTACTACACGAATTAAGGCTCCAATTCGAGCCCTCTGGACTCGTTTGGCTACCCTCCCCGTCTAACAGTACGCCATCTAAATGTAAATCTGAGTCGTTCCTACTACTAGCCAAGACTATGGGATTTGTTGGCTCCTCCCTGTCATATAAAATACGTTAATTGTTTCAGTTTCTCAGCAATACAACTCCAAATGTTCATTATGTACTTACTCATTATCTTCATCGGAGTCAACACTAAAGTCTGAATTGGCAATGTGCTTGAGAAAGTAGAAGCAAAAGAAGAGGATTTCCTCTCCTTTATTCAGTCTGTCTTCAAGATTGTGACCGAATAAAAGCCAGTCATAAGCTAAGGTGAGGTAAAGTATCTGAAAAGAAAGCCACAATCACAACAATGTCATTCTGCTCTCAATAGAATAGAAACCATCGGTTCTTACCTGTTCAGCATTGAGCGATTTATGAACTACACCGTCAGCCCATAACGACAGTCTAATTAATGAAACGAACAATGGGGTTCGATCCCACCCACTGATACAGTGGATCAGGAGTCCTTTGCTACTACCATTCTTTATGTAGGTCAGAAGTAATTTTAGATAGTTCTGCGTTAGACGGACCAAGTCCCACCTCTGTGACAACAAGAAATTGAATTTTAAAAATCTGTCCCGCTGCTGTAACGCTTTAAAAATTTAGCCTTACTCGATACTGAGACCAGTCAAAGTTCAAGGAGGCTGATGTTTCATCATTAGGTACAGATATTTCAGCATCCACGTGCCCTTGGTTCCATTCAAATATTAAATTCTCGCCGTCATAATTATTATCTCGATATTGCTTGAAAAATTCACACCCAGGGTATGGCAACGAAATCAGGTTAAATTCAGAGTAGCGGTGTTCCTTGTCCACCTTCTCTGAAGACGTTACACTAGAAAAACAACGCACAAATAATTACATGTTAGGTGCATGAACAACCCACGCGCCAATAATAAAGCAGCATTTTTCCCTATGCGGGTTCAAGGACGCCACCTTCGAACATTTCTTACAGCTCAGCTCAGCTCACATCTATACTCATTCACATCTCTTCACGCACAGTCAACCTTTAAAGTGTCATCCGGAACTTTTTCTGAACGAACTAATGGCATTTAAACTGCCTTCGCGCAGAAGGTAATTGGCCTCAAGTAAGTTTGGTACATTGACAAGGACCTCTTCGTGATTCGTACGTGTACAATAACATCTAATACAGCATAACTGGATCGAAGACTAGACGTAAATAAAATCGCACATAAGACAACAGACAGATGAAATCTGCAATGCCACAAGACGTCCAACTTCTTAAGCATCCTTAATCCTCTTGAGCACGCAGTTAAAAAAAAGTTACTCTCATATAGTATTTTAACACTTAAATTTATGCTCCAACAAACTTACTTGACACCGAATTTGACTTTCTTCTTCTCCACCATCAAGTCGACTATGGTATGAACTTGAAAAGTTTTCAGTAAACGAATGTCCTGACTCCGCACTCGATCGAACAGTTGCCATTCACTTTGAGTCTCAGGGATCACTATGTCCCCATCAGCTGTGTCTATCTTGTAATCCGCTCCTCCAGAGAATAAGTAATCTATGGATGACCTCCCATAAATTTCTGGACCTCCAGACAACGTAGCTGATCTGTTGCCATTGAATCACATAAATCCGTATAAATTACACAGTGACACCAAAGAGCCTTCCCTCCTACACCAAGGATCACCATAGCATTCATAATATTAACGTTAAAGAATAAAATCAAACGAGAAACCCACCTACAAATGTGCTTATTATTGTATAGGATGACAGGAACTGGAAAACGAGCTCTGCATCTGGCGAATCTTGCTTTCGTAAACAACTCTTTGATCTTGTAGATTTCTAAATTGTTATCCTGACTTGTGCTGAGGCTGCTGGTTCTTGTGGAAAAGGAAGAAGAGTTGACAGGGACTGGATGAACACCATTATTTTCTTGGCCACCATCACCAGATATGTTCATTGATGGCAGTACAAAATCTCCATTAAGACCACTTGCGGGAATGCAATCGTCGAGTGTTTTTTCCGTTTCTAGGATAACCAAACTGCTAGGATAGTTTGTGCTGAGGTCACCATTTTGGTTGGAAATTATCTGTTGATGGCAAAAGAACAGAGATGGTCATTCATTCAATATTTTTTACTGCGATAAGAACAATACGTAAAATAGTGTGAACTCAATATGGGTCACACTGACACAACAGTCTAAATGTGGTACCTACCGAATAATTATAATCTAGTCCAAAAAGACCAAGGCATCTTTCCATTACATGGTGAACCTAGAAAAAAAAATATATTAATACCGGTTCGAAATTTATCGCATAAAATCCAGCAAGACACAATCACAATAGAAACTTGTCACAAATTGTTTATACACAAAATTTCACACTGAACGTCCCTAAAAAAAATCGAATTCTCGCAATTTCTGTCCCACACATTTTAACGAGAAGAAACACAACATGACAACAATTGCCGGATCATTGATTGGAAAATGAATGGCATATAAATTACATGACTCAATAAGGGAAATGCATTCCATATGAACTTACTTTGGGTTGAGTGTCCCGTGCCTTGTAGGTGTTCTTGGAGAAAAATTCCAGGAGATCTTGGATTTCCTCCGGTTTAACATCCATGCCTCCTCTCAGAATTCCCATTCGCTACACAATTATTATTCACGAAAATAAGTAGAATTTCCTCCTTTCTAATCTCCGTCTTCACTTTGCGGTTCAGCATGGTCAACATCGTGCACAACTATGACGATTGGTTTGGTACAAGCAGCAGAGTAGCAGCAGCAGCCTTTTCAGTTCCTTATCATTTGCTATGCTTTTTCCCCTACCTTTTAGCTACTAAAGCAACTTGTTATTATAATATACTCGTCGTCCTGTGTAGCGGAGTCCTCATCGTCGTCGTAATAGCCGTCGCATCACCAACAACAACTTAAACCCACACTAACTTCACCATCATCATCCAAGTGATCATCAGCTAAACTCAGCCTGCACTTCACAACGTAAACACGCAAATAATCTCCCCTTCTTCTTCTATACTCCGCATTCAGTAAACACACAGGAGCTCGCCGTCTTCCTTCTCTCCAAATAAAAGTGTCACTAATGATACAATAACAATTTCATTACTACTGCCATCATTATTATTAACTGCAATATTGCTACTTAATTGGAGCACAGGCACACCGTTGATCAAACCAAGACAATCGTCAGCATCTGTCGCCTGCTTGCTCTTCGTCGTCACTTGAGTGGAAAATACATTTACTATAATCTCTCGTCCAGTCCACTTGGAATCACATGCACTAGATAGACAGACAGACGTTGGTGCAAAAAAACTATAAACCTTGTTAAAAACACACTACTCACATTCACATTCCCTTTTCTCATCTCTCCATCTCCCTCTTCCTCAATCTCTCACTTGATATTTCTGTCACAGTAAGTAGCAGATGCAGATGTAGTAGCAGTAGTGGTTTACCCGGCATATATGTATCCCCTCCTTGATCAAGATGATGATGATGATGATGATATTCTCAGAAATCCATCCTCCTCAAAATCCTCACAAATATGTCAAAGCAAATATTCTTCTTCTTCTCTGTCTCTTCTCCATTGGAAGCAGGCAGCATCATATGAAAAAAACTTGCAAAAAAAAGGTAGGCGATTGTCAGCCCAAGTCCAACCTTTATATTTACATAGATTCCGCAAACTTTTACCACACTTACTTTCCAACATTCTTTTTCTTCTTCTACTTGGTCTTCCTACTAAACCAGTTGTCTGCAAATCTCCCTGCTGTTATGTGCGTACATTGAGAAATCAAGATGAAAAGTACAAGTCATACACGCACTTACCGCATGTCTCCGCGTTGCACTACAGCACGAGTCTCCGGCTATATGAGCTCATCCTATAGTTATCTTATGGAGAACCCCCTTCAGCCTTACCCACCCTTGGCCCCTGTTGGGGGTTCTGTCCATTGAAATTCAACGTACCAACCCCCAAGGGGGTTTACCCCCTGAAATCCATAACATCAATTTCTCATAGTGTCCCCAGCGTACGCGGGAAGATTCAAGCGGGACCACGTTGTGTGTGGGTGCCATTTATTTACCAGCAGCCGTTGTTGCCGTTATTTTTCCATTTACATATTATTTTCTCATGCCGTGTGAGAATTAGAATACTTTTAATGCCGACACGAGAAAATGGCTGTCAAGAGGATTTTGACACTTGTTTATGCCATTTTGATGCGTGGTTACGGGGGAAAATAGAGTGAGGAAAAAGAGGAAGTTGTATGAATAATTCTGACATATTTTGTCGTGTCAGCGTCAATAGTTAGAGTGATGATTGGATTGGAATCGGGAAATGAATTGTTTGGTCCACCAACGATGCTAGTTTTGGAGCAGAAATACGACAGGGCTGTTATATTTTCCTTTATCTCTGTAGCTGCCTTTCAATACGCTCTTGACAGTCTGCTGAGCTCTGAGGATTTGTTGACAAGCACTTGAAAATGCGAAAATTCAAATATGTATACATGTGACTACAGTACTTGGAGATGAATAACATTGTCTGATTCATCAGACTGATAAAGAGTGAAATGTAAACGAAAACAAAGGGAGAGAATTTTGGGGGAAGTATAGTATATAGTCAGTAAGTGCGCGATAAAAAATGGTTCATTTATTATTGACTTGTCGTCTTTGGTTAGAGGTTGAATATTAACATGTGTGCAAAGGGAAAGAAAAAAAACTTGTTTTTCTCTCTCTCTCTCTCTCTCTCTGTCTATCTTTTTCACATTGGAAAATATCGAGAACAGCAGAGGCGTCGGTCGGTCAATATGAAGTATCCACTCAGTTCGTGTGGAAAATGAAAAATGCCTGCTACAAATGATGAAGAAAAAATCTGCAGATTTCATATCAAATCCACGTGTGGGGAATGTGGGATGGGAACACAGTGGACATTATTATACGAGTGAGGAGCAGCAGCAGCAAGTTGGGTCAACTTGCTCTTGCTGCGTTCACATAATTTAATTTACGCAGTCCTTTTGCTTCCCCTGGATTTTTCCGTCTTTAAAATGACGAGTGGATAGACTAATTTGATGCTGATGTGGCATGGCAGGGAGCCGAGCTGAAACGTACATACAGTTTACTTACGCAGACCTGTAACGCTCACGCACTTCACCGGAAGTCAAGAGGGATTTCCCAAAGGAAATTATCGTGGGATTCAGAGGATGTGGAATATCACATTCTCAATTAATACTATCCCCGAACTACATACTACGCAGGTATCCTTGCAGTTGTGCACAGGTATTATATGTGTAGAAGACGTCATCATCATCATGAAATCAGTCAGGTAATTAGTCACTATCCCAGCTCATCCAATGCAGACAGTCTTTCCGAGTGACATAAGGGGCAAAAGTGACGTGTTTTCACTTCCTTCATATCCGCAGAATGATGGCATACTTGGCAGGTCCAAATGTTGACAATGTCGTCTGAGATGGGACGGCCGCTCATTATGCACACTTCAAACTTGGTATTGCAACCTGAACAGACTGAGACATTGTCTGGGATGGCTGTATTACACCTGAATGAATGAATGAATCAACTCATCATTCTTCCATTCACGACATGACTGTGAAAGACTGGCTCATTCCACTTACTTGTAACATTCAACCTTATGAACTCTATTGTCCTTGGGCAAGTGCTCACTGAATATTTCCGATGCTATTTCAGCATACTCATCATTCACGGATTCCAACAGCATGAAGGCGCGGGAGCAAATACCAAAGTTACGGCTATTGGCGGCGGCTAATGCCAGCAAACTGTAGACCCTCTCCTCCCCAAGTATGTCCGCATAGTTCCTGTTCCATTCAAACAAACCAAATTTATTGTCACTTGCTCAGTCTGCACCATGCAAAGACTTTTAGCTTGAACACAGAGGTAACAGACAGAAAGAATTCAACGAGGTCTACAAATCCCAAGCAAAGTGTAAGAAAAAAAAGCAGAACGTGAGTAGGGTGGAGAATTTTCAGGGGCTTATAGAATATCGTATCTTGGTCACGATGAGCTTTCCTTTTCCACGTGCTTTCCAACCGGCAATGAGCCGTGGAGAAAGAGGCCAAAAGTGGATTTCTAGTGGAAAAATCAATGATGATCAGAGCAATGAACTCACCTTAAATGAAGGGCAGTTCTTGTGGCCTGAGCATACTGTCCAGTAAGAATGAATCTTTGGACAAGCATGAGGAAGTGGAGGGCCTCAGTGCCTCTCCATGGAGTTTCCCGGATCCATTTGTACACCTCCGGAGGTGGTCGGTAATCATCTGGAATGTAATTCTCGAATGAGATGTCTTCCTCGCCTTCAGTTGCACTAGCTTTCGTGATGTTCCCTCGGAAGAATCGTTTTGTTTTATAGTTGAACATCATCGCAGACAGAATAAAGATCTTCTTGATCATGACCAGTCGTGGTTCATCACTGCGAAGTTCCTTAAGTGCCATCTATAAGAACATTTTTGGTAGGCATTACAAAAATGCAATTGTGCATGCTGTGAGTCATTAAATGCAACGACTGACCATTGCCAATAGTTTCCCTGCTGCGTAAGGTTTGTCTGACTTCCTCAGCAGTTCCACTGCAGGCATGATGTCACCATTTTGCAACAAATGCCTACATGAAATTCATGTGCTGATCATACCTCTGACACTGAGTGACATTTGAGAGGAATTTTTGTCGGCTTACGTGACGTAGCGTAAAAGCACTGGACCGACAATGCTAAGTGAATGCTTCTGAGCAAGTTCTAAGGCAAGATTCCATTGGGAGAGAGAAATGGCTGTTTCCACAGCTTTCTCCGGCTTCTCGCATTTCAAGTACGCTTTCACCTGGAAAGATCAAGAGAGCTGAGTAGGAATGTGTGGATTTTTTTCCTCCTCACAAATGTTTTTTTTTGTGTCTCTTAGAACTTACGGCCTCTGCACAAAGGCCGACTGACGCAAATGCGGAAGCTATCTGAGGGAGCAGGCCATCATTTTCACGCAAATTGTTGGCCATTTTCTCCAAATTGCTGTAGTCTTCAAGCATGAGATAGCAGTGCATCATTTTAGGATTATCATCCGCAGCCTCGTAAAACATTAAAGCTTTATTCCACTGTTGGTTCTCAGCATGTGTGTCTCCCATTGCTAGACACATTTCCCTCTGTCCTTTGTCCGTCGGTCTGTGCCGGGAGAAGGGTGCAATGCTCGACTCGACCCGCTTCCAATCCCCAAGCAGTTTCCACATTTCCGTTGCCAAGTCCCTATAGGAAGATATTAGCATTTAGAAGGGAGGAAGCTACTAAAGAAAAGTTTGAGTAGTTGAGCAAACTTACTTCCTGTCCGCCTCAACATACAAAGACTCAGCCTTCTCAAAGTCACCGAAGAAGCTTGCCACTTCAGCTTTTCGGATGAGCTCGTTGGAAATATTGGAGATACGCTTTGTCAGTTGAACGCCGGCGTAATCTTTACACCTGACAAAGGCTGTTTCCGCGACTTGCAAATTCAGTTGATTTAAGGCTTCCTGAGCCAGCAGTCTCCAAAGGCAAGTGTGACTGTTGTCCTCGACGTAGCGGGAGACGTCCGACAGAGAGGTCCCATTTTCAATCAAAAGTCGAGTGTCCCTTAGCGCACGCGTATCCAATGTAATCACTTGGTCCATGCTGGGATTCTCGGGGTTTATCATCAACTCGTCCATTAAAACTGTTGTCACTCTCAGATCCTGCAGTTCAATTAAAATCTAACCTCCCTGCTCTATTTACTCTCACAGTCTAAAATTACCTTGAAAAAGGCCAGATGGGCAGAGGTAAGTACAGGCTCTTCAGGCTCACCATTTCTTAGTACATACCTGCATGAGAGAAAGAAAGACATGTAATGGCAATCCGGACTTTCCCCAGTCAAATCCCCACCACTTACATTCGGGTTTTCTCCATTACACACATCAAATTCGGATTGTCTCTCGCCCATATCAAGTTCCACACGTCTTTGCGGTCCAGTTTGCGTAAGTGTGTGGCTTTGAGGGAGGAATTCCCAAGGGTGCAAACTTGTAAGTGGCCTCCCTTATCCACCATGGCAAGTTGTGACCCATCAATATTAAGCCAGATCCGATGTGGGCGGAAGCCCATCTGAAAGCAAACGAGTCACATTACTCGGACTCTTTTAACAGAGGCTTTCTTCTCAGCCTCACCTCGTATGCCGTGTCAATGGTTGTCATGAGAGCTCCATGTGGTAAAGAGTAAACTTGTAGTCGCCCTGAGTCTCGACTTACAATCAGCACTGTATTTGTAGCATCCGAGCAAACAGCAGGATCCTTTGTGGGCTGGAAGTTTCATATGAGGAAAGTATTAGAGAAACCTAGACAACTCAGGAGCAATGTAATGAGCAAAGTGATCACCTTTTTTAAATAATCCACAGGCTGGTAGTGCGCGGAATTGTCGTGTTATATAAAATATATATGCAACACAAAAATAAATGAATGATAGCGAGCATGCTTCAAGTAGCCATAATTTGAAGTATCAATGCAAATCGATTGATTGAAAGAAACCTACTAATTTTTTTCATATGACCGTTACCTCCTTGAGAACAGCTTCATCCGTACTGTCACCGATAATTGACGGAGACTCATCAATATGGAAAGTTCGCTCTCGCTTTCGAGTGACGAATTCCGCTCCGATCCTCTGGTTACTTGGGGATTGATATCGCCACGTGAGTACGGCATTGGATGCCAAACAGACCACCACAGATTCGGTCAGGTTGATCATGAAGGGATCTATGGTGACGATTGTTAAACCTAAAGAAACCAATTGAGGCCATGCCAGTCGGGTTCGTAACGCAATAAGAATTCATTTCTACTTCATTATCACTCACTGTCAACTGGGGCCCCGACGGAGTTCAATATGGTAACACTGTAGGATCCATTGGGAGATGCAGATAAAATGGCACAATGCTCATCATTGCCTTTCACATGAATCGGCTTCCCCGATATCTCTTGGGTAGTTAACTGCTGCAATCAATAAGAAAAACCATTCTCACATTGTTCTGTAGGCTATTTCAGATCATCTTCCAGCCTTGTCTCCATAGGGCTCAAGTCTCAGTGGAATTTAGTACCTTCAAAGAGTTCCAAAATCCCATGTGGTGCGTTCCATCTGGTCGGGAAAATGCATAGGCTAGGATGCTGGGACCGTACAGGGCGAACTGGTAGGCTGGGCGAAGATTAGCAAAGAAAATATTTGCACCCGCTCCGATTGCAAGGCGCAATGAGAGGTTGTCCCACGCAATGGATGAGCAGGGTGTTCCCGGAATTTTAATCGTTTGCAAGTACTGTGACAAAAGACGCGATCCAACTACTATTTGTGGAGAATTTTAGTGGGAAAATTTTCTGCAGATGTTCAACTTACAGCCCCATATGCACTGAATATGCTCACTTGGTCGAAGTCACCAGCCTTTCGTTCTCCAGGTGGTCGATTCAGTGGGGTCCCTCCGACCGCAAAATATTCGCCGTTAGGACTCCATTGTCCACACGATGCAACAACATGAGTTTCAACTTCTAAGGGGTCTACAGATGAGACATTCAGCAATATATTACTCCAGTTTCCTTCTAATTTACGACTAATTCATTGACTCACTCTCATCTGCAATCCCTCGAAGAAGCAGGAGACCATTTTGTCGCCAGACGATGGCCAAGGACGGAGCAACACTTGAGCCCTCTGCTGCGCTGCTGTACCATCGAACGCAAGTGATGGGCTCACTATTTCCCTCAGGATCAACAGCTGCACTACTTCCACCCCATCGCGGCAGTGATAATTTTGACGTGAAGGACCCATTCTGATCATAAATATGAATTTCTCCATTTGCCAATGTGAAGAGAATCTGCTTGCCTTCCGGTGCCCAAGTAACACCTGTCAATGCTGTTCCCTTCAAATCCTTTCCCCATAGACGATTCCCATCCGCTGACCCAACAATAACTCCACCTAAAAACGCATCAATTTTTAGCTATGAGAGCTTCAGCATGCTTACAGCAAGCAACATACCATCTTCATAAACAATGCAAATTTTATTGCCACATTGGGACCATCCAAGACCTCTTACAGTGGAGCGATTGCGATTATTCACCATTTCTTCATACCACGAACCCTTGTATATCATCCACACGATTATGAGCCCTGTGTTAAAAAGCCACAAATGTTAGACAGCTCATATTGATCCAGATGAATTTAATGATTCCATTGTTTTCTTCATATTTTATATGCACACTCGTGCCTTTGCTGTCGCTTGTTGTCAATTTCTGATGAACATTATTCCAAGCAATGACTTGAATATGAGAGGAATGGCCTTCCAATGTTTGATTCATTGCAATATTTGTCGGAGCTGCCAAGTAACCTCGTGGGGCTAAACCATTTTCCCGATTCTGCTCCGCCACTTCAATCTTGAGGACTTTGAGTAGTCCGTTGTCGCATCCACAGGCCAAGTACCCATCTTCAGCACTCCATGCAACGCATCGAACGTTTGCCCCACTGGGCATCTCCAACTACATAAAAATATCGTGATTATGATGACATGTCATGTCAACTTGATTCTCTATATTCCAACCACTACCGCATACCTTTTTGCTCAAATATGCGAACATTCTGAATAGTCACAGGTGATGCTGACAAGTCTTCGTCATCTATGAACTCTCCCCCAAGCCTTCCAAATTTACTTTCACTTGACCCGAACTGTAGCCCATTAGTATTAAAATCCTTTAATCACTCTTAATGACACATTCCGTTGGCTGACATATATATGTTAACTTCATCCTTGGGAAGAAACTCATCAACTGGAGAGCTACTAGACTGGACAACTCACAGAGCGCAGGTCACATAGATTTTGTCTTTGTTGTGAGACCGTTACCAAGGTGCCTTACCGGCATCTCAAATTCAAGCATCAATCACAACATCAAACATCACAAAGCATCCAAAAGCACCAATTGATAAGAAAAAGCCGACAAACACTTATTTCTTTCTCACTCTTTTATTATTATTATTACTTATGTCATCCTAATATTGATTATATCATCATCATAATAGCACATGGCCTTTCGCGGCTCTTCTAGAAGCACGTGGGGGATCCCTAGTTTCATGAGTAGTGCATATTTACTTTGATGTTGTTGTCTTTGACAGACATTGGAGGGGACAAAAGAAGTTTAGTACGAGTCCAGAGTCCTTGGAGTGAGCAGTTGTTGGTGATTCCATCGGGCAGGTGTGTGTGTGTGTGTGCGTCTGTTTCTTTTTTTAGTTTTTCTTATAGTCAGACAAGCTTGAGAAGGTAAAATTTTCAACATCCCTACTATACTGCCGCACACTTATGGAGGAAATTTTAATGAAGCATTATTGCCAGAGGAGTTGTTTACTATTATATATTAATCGGAACTGTGGAAACTTTAAGGTGTATAGGTGCAATTGAATGTAAAAACTGATGAGAGAGGGGCAAGGAACATTTGCTTGAGTTCCAGGTGGGTGAAGGGAAGGGGCGCAATGTTGGCATACTCTGTCAGCTTTTCTGGTCCAAAAGAAGCCCTTGTTGGGTTAAAGTATTTGAGGTACAAATCCTGACACGATATTCCTTCAGTAAACTACACACGATCTGTCTGCTCATTTCCTCTCTCGTCTCGTCGTCGTCAGTATCTCTCCGCTGGTATGGAACGGCTCCTGGGGGATAAATGAGTAAGTGTGTGAAGGCGAAGGCAGGCTTTGGCAATCGATAGCAAGGACGCGGATTTGCCTATAGCATGGAACTAAGGGCGTTCCATTCTATGGAAGCGGCTTGAGCTGAGCTGTATATTTTTTTTTATATTTATATAGAAATTCAAGCGTGTGTGTGTGAGTGTATACACAACTACTACCGCGAGCAAAGTCACGTCAGTAGTGTGGTACTACAGTACAGTACACAAAAGCCGTCGTCTCTCTGTTTTTTTTAGTAATAATATATAAATGGAGTGAGTGAAGTCGAGAAGGAAAAAAAGCATTAATTTCTCTTGTATGGCTTTCGGTGCGGGGGGTTTTTGTTGTGGAAAGTATTTTGAATAACTGTGGACTTGAGCAAAGTTGGAGTGATTGACTGGATTTTGTGCGGGGAGGCTAATAGAGTTGGACGCGGAGGAGCTGTCATAGTGTTGGTGTGGCTCTCTGAATTTTGTCATTTCCCTTCTAGTGTCATGAGGTGGAAGATACTCTGCTAAAAGTTTTCCAAGTTCCGGTGTGGTGCGAGAGAGAGAGAGAGAGAGAAAAGGACAGAATTATATTGTAGATTTGATAAATATATTCCAGCAAAATCTGGCAACAATTATTTAGAAGAAGAAGAGAGAAGAAGAGTGACAGATATTAAAGTGCGGGGTGCGTGTTTGTTGTTAATATAGCGGGAAGTGTTTGTAATATTTTAATCATTGTAATAGTGACAGACAGACACTCTACTCAAGCTCGCTGGTTTCGTGTGCCTTGACCGAATTGACATAGCCAAAAATTCTTTGGTCAGAGTTGTCAATTTTATTTTCTATAGCTTGGGTATTATAAAATTATATACAACTACTACTAATAATACTTACTACCACTGCTCGATCTTTAGTCCGTTACGAATAATTTCAGACCGACCACCACAGACATCATCTCATAAAAAGATTTTGGTTTTAGTCATCATCTCTATTGAATCTGTCAGTTTGGGTTAAAAAAAATCTAAATAGAAGAAAACAAAAGGCGGTATTTCATTGCTAAAAATCTTGTGAGAGATAAAGAGAGTAACTGTGTAAGTGTATTAAAATATATTGAAAGTCTTTCATTGATTTCTTTACTCTTATAATGATACAATATTCTGCTGCTATAACTCTCTGTGACGAATATATTTTTGTTGTTGTTGTGGTTTTTCTCTGTCAAATTTTTCTTCCATCTTTGTAGTAAGTAGTGTCAAGTTTGCTGTGGTCAAGTGTCATAGGACTTTTTAACAAATATGATGATGATGATGATGATGATAGATCATGTAATTTACATTGAGCTTGGCTGGGAATAAGTTTTTTTTTTGTATATACTAGTATTGATTTTGAATCTACGACATGATGATTGTCATGTGTCACATATCGGAGTTGATGTGTGAATTTGCTTGTTGTTTGTTGTCAGAATTATTATTGATGAGGCTATGGTGGGATTCTGGAGTTAATTGTTGCCTTTCAAAGAGATGATGGAGGTGATTAAATGAATGATGGCAGTGGGATGATGTTTTTGTTGCTCTCATTACTACAGAGCGATTAATTTTCCTGTAGGCAAAGCCAGAGAGGATTGGGATGTCATATTTTAAAGATGACCAAGCAGAATAGACGACTCAAAGCCAAAAGCCACCCTTACCTTTTATCGTATAGGGAAATGCTAATTTTAGGGAAAGATAGGTACAGAAGGAGGAGGATAAATGGGATTAAATATCACCGCAATAATTATTGCCGTGTGGCTTGTGCCATCTTAAAAGAGTTTTCACAGAGAGACAGATGTTTGGGTGCATAATGAGCATTTAAATGGCAGAGGTAATGAGGATTTACATGCCAGAGGTATTGAGGATTTACATGCCAGAGGTATTGAGGATTTACATGCCAGAGGTTATAAGCATTCACATGGCAGAGGTTTTGGCACGACTTATTTTAAGATTCTGTACTGAGGATTTTCATGTTGATGATGATGATGGGAATTTTATCGTGTCCTATGTTGTGATTGTAGCATCTCAAGTTGGTGGTTTGCTATGAAAGCAAACTTGATTGCGTTCCAGTGAGAGAAAGGTGAATAACTGACCCATCCTCATCTTGTTCTTCTACTCTACTTCTACTACAATCTACTACTACTACTGCTACCACTACTACTGGCTACTGCTACTACTGCTGTTACTCCTGCTGCCGCTACTACTACTACTTCTACTACCACAATCTTCTTGTCATCACAAAAAAATTTATATCTAACTGCTCTGTATTTGCAAAAATCAGTATCGTGCTTCTGTCATCATCGTTTATCCTCCATCCAAATTATTTATCAGATCACTTCTGTATCTATGTATGTCTGTGTAGTTTATACGTAATCATTACAATCATTATTAACTTTAACAATAGAGCCTGTACTTCTCTGTCTGTGTGGCCTGTTGTAACTCACTCACACATGCCGGTAGTAGTGCGTACCGTGGTGCATTATTAGCTCTTTAGCCCTGGTAGGACAAGTTCAGAAGGAATAACCGTCCCGGTGTATTATGCACATAATCTTACATGTATCCTGAATGTTACCTTTGATGAGTGTGTAAAAAAAAATAGCATGGAAATTGAGTCATTTGAGCAGCCTCACATTGACTTGACTGGCCTCCCTCTTTTTTCCACCTGACTTGGGTTTAGTTCTTTCTTCTTTGGTTTCTTCAAAGCACTCTGTATGTGTGTGTATCTATTTAGCATCCACATGTATGAATGATTTTTTTTCTTCAGCATTTTGCCCTAAAGCTCTCTCTCTCTCTCTCTCTCTCTGCCTGCCTGTATGTATATAATCGTATGAAAAATTAGTCTGTTAGACATGTATTTCATTATGGCATTTGATATGGATTGTTTTGCATCGCCTTTTGGTTTCCATAATGAGAATTACTGAATGCATTTGACTCCTCCCTATACTTTTCAAGCTTGTTCATAATTATAATCACGTCCCACACGCTGTTAATATTGATCCTTCCCCCCCCCCCTACAAACTGGCTGGCACCTTGCCCATACACTATGGTCAATGATGTTTATCAGTTGACACTGTCTGACCGCGTTTTTGATTAATCTGTCTTGTGTGTCACGACTAATTCGTGTCACATCTCGTGTTCTTCTCCTGCCAATTCTTGTTTTATTTATCTGACCACTTTTTACATTATTTGGACTCACTGTCAATCACAGTTTTCCCCCTTTTCAAATAATTATTATTATTATTATATGTCGTCACTATATATTTAAATAGCTCTAACTCCTTTCTCTCTGTATGATAGGATATGAATTTGTAATGAGAGTTCATTAGTTACATTCTATGAATTTCAGGGATGAAGCGAGGCGCTGACAGAACCAGAGAAATGGGATCACCACAAAAGAGAGCCCGGAATCTCGGCTATGAGCTAAGAATCCTCATTCCCTCCAGGGTAAGTGTGTGGATATTATCCTCGTTGTAGTCACACGATTGTAGTACTCGTTATCGTTGAATATGTGAGGAGAAGAGACATGAGCAGTTTAAGGGTTCATATAGCTGTCATAAATTCTAACAATCATTTAATAACAATAGGCTCAACTTGTCATGTTTGCTGTGTAATAATATTCCATGAGAAATTCTCACATATTAAGCGTCAGCCAGTGGTGGGTAGGCTCTGTGGGAATCGGCTTTTGCAAGCAACGAGTGCATGAGATGGTGGTGAGAGATAATAATAAAATGATGACAATGGCGTGTGTATATAGCTGTTGAAAATGGCTGTGTTAAATTGCCTGGGAATAGTATTTTGTAAGAACACTAGGCGTGGAAATTTTTCCAGCAATCATTGTTTTCCCCAAGTCGTTAACATGCTGCTGGCAAATGTCCAAGTAGTATGAGGAGAGCTCAATGATATCCGATTTCAAAGTTGTGTAGAAATTATGTATATATGGAAAACAATGGATGGATATTGAAATGACCCGTGCTGATATTGAAACGAGCTGCTCTGATATCGAAATGAGTCGTTCTGCTCTCATATTGGTTGATGATAATGATGAATGCACATATAGAGCTTATTGATAGCAGGAAAAACTACTCCCAGCCGAATACTACACCAAGTTAGGGCGTTTGTTCTTGTGGTGAATGAGAGAGTGCAGTGTGGGATAGCATATTGCGGTTGTAAATGTCTCGCCGTCCGTATCATCAGTTATAGTGAAAAACTGGAATGTTGTTTTTCCCGACTGACTCTAGAGTCCTGGAGATTGAAGTTTCCGCATCCATTAGTATGTATGAGCAAGTTGTTATATTATTATGCTGTCTCTCATAATAGTTTCGCCGACGTTGTTGACCTCTAGAATAGCCAATGTGTGTGCTATTCAGATGTGTAGAATTGATAATGGCTCTGCATGAGTGCCAGTTCACTTTTTTCCCTCCACAATAGTTTGATTCAGGTTTTGTAGGAGTTATTATTGTTTGAATTTATCATAAACGGAAACATAGAGAGAAGCGGAAGCAAATAGTACAATTATGAGAGTCTTGTTGGTTCGTTGTGGAATGGATTAAAGCATGTCATGCATGCATGGAGTACTAAAAGGATGTGCGCAGGGCAGCAGATGAATGAGGAAAAGGGAATTTGCATTGATCCAGTAATTGCGTTAGTATCTTTCCCATCCCTCCTTCCTATGGACACAAATAAATAGGACAGCTGGCTAAGGACATGCACCATTACTACTATTATCATCCTCAAATAAATTTTGCTGCTTGAATAGCCAAGAACTTATGCGCTGAATCCTATCTTTATTGTTAAAGTCGTCTTCCTCCTTGTCAGCTTATTTTGGAGGAGGGGAGCATAATAATGGTGAGCTTTTGGGGAGGGTCGGCTTCTTTTCAAAGAGTCCAGGCATAATAAATATATGAGGATTATATGACGGTGGTACTATAGACAAGACTATACTACTATAACACTGACAAGAGCTGACATTATGAGAACTGTTTGGACAGAGCGTGAAGGATGTGAAAATTGAATGGATAATGATGTAATTCAATGTTTCCCCGGAGTACACACATACACACACAGAACATAGTAAACTCCTGTTTATTTCGTCCCTCCTCTACTTATTGTGATGTAGAAAATAATAAATTTCCTGCTTTTTTAGTCCGTCAAAAAATACTATTTGAGTTGGAGCTTAAGTGCTATTGATTTTTATATTCAATAGCACCACCACCCAGTCAGCTTACTGGGAGTAACTGTGTGTTATTTGGCTTGCTTATAAGCAGAGCAAATAATTCAGTCATTGTCGTCTTTCTTCTTCTGTGACAGGCATTATTATTGAAACATGTGTGCATGTATTAAATAGAAACAGGTTGATGGTCAGTAAAAAGTGTGCCATTCTCGAAGAGGTATTTAGGTAATCACGTTTAGACTCATGGTCCTAGCTGACCCTGGACTGTGTAATTTATGCGACAGAGGAGGTGAATTTATTGTCATTAGAGCGAGCTAATTATTATTATCATCGTCATTATTTACGACGACGTCCCACGTCCAAATGTCTCGTGCTACTTGCGTCAGTCAGTCAGTTCAGTAAGCAGCCCCTAACAGACTTGCCTCCAGCCTTTTTTTCTTACTGGACTGTAATTATATCGATGCACAAAATCTATTGGGTAGACCTCAGTGCTACTCATCACACATATGGACGGAGTTGTTGCACATTTAGAGGCTATTAAGACGAACGAGAGTATAGCTCTTTGTAGTGTAATTATATAAGGAGAAGGAGATAAACGTGTCTGGCTGTCTATCTGGTTATAATCTAGTGACTGTGAGGAAGGAGTGTGGCAGGTTAAATGGTCTCCATGGAAGTCTAATATTAAAGTTGATGCCGTATGATGATAGTCATAAAGGGGTTGTAAAAGGATTTTGGCAAATTACCCATTTGACGAAGCCATCAGTAGTACTGACGTCAGTATGATTGACATTCATTATTGACTCTTGAGAAGAAGTGATAATGATGCGGAGGGGTGGATCGGAGAAAGACATGGAGTCGAAGGAAATACTTTTCACTAGATTAAACTTTTGGAGCGTATAGCGTAACTGAAGGGAAAGGTGTCTCACTATATTTCTGTTTGTTGAGTGACGGAGAAATTAATGACGACTTCTATACGGTTGTGTCTGTGTGTGTGTTTTGATATGAGCATGTGTGGTTGTAAACTCAAGCCGTATTTTGGAGCACTGCCATAAGCAGGATGCATGCATGCATCCAATGATTCGGAACTTATTGAATTGACATGTGTATATATGTATGTATGTGTGTCTGTGTGAGCGTCTAATTCAGTAATGTGTTCTTATTTTTGTGACAGGTTGCTGGATCTATCATTGGAAAGGGTGGTGGGAACATAACACGACTACGGAACGAGGTAAGTCGTATACATACGAAATGGACCGACAGCAAGCAAGCATCAGCTCAGGGAAAAAAAATAATTGAAAAACTTGCAAGTAAAAATGAGGAATAGAGGAAAAAAATATACATGTAGAGAAAAAAATTGGAGCTACTACAATCATTGCTAGTACTATATACAAAGTACATGGAAGGAGGAGGAGTTGAATTTTTCCTGGCGGAGATGACAACACTGACTTGTCTCTCACTCATACTACTACTCTCTCTCTCTTTCTCTGTCTGCTCAATTTGGCCAATTTTTAATGAGATAAATAGAAGTGAAAGAAAACTTTTGGGTCCCATCTACTACTGCTATGATTACACAATGATATATATTAAATTATAATAAGAATCTATATACTTGAGAAATTTAATGGATAAACATTCTGATGATGGCCCCGTTTGTGTTTTTTTTCTGGTCGTTGGTGCCCCATTCCGCCCCATCCCCGTCAAAACACTCTAGAACAAAGCTACCATCAGTGTCCCAGATTGTCCTGGCCCAGAACGGTAACGCCCTCCCTAAATAAGTCCAAATTTTCAATCAAATATGTATCTGAATAACTAAGTCCACCAAACCCGGCTGTAGTATATTATATATATTTATATATATATGCATCTTCGATTGTCAGTCAGTCTGCTGGGATAATCTGGATCAAAATGACTTCACTTTCATTGTTCCATTTCAATTAACTCCTATAAGATTGAGTGGAATTTATTTTACCGCTGTCGGTCTTTTTTTATACCGGCGGGGTACAGTTTGCCCTACTATAAGTACGTAAAATCATATATCGAGATCTGAGTAAATTTTCCTTTGAACAAGATCCCCATCTGAATTGATGTGGTGGTGCTCATTCAAGAGCATTTG
Source organism: Deuterosminthurus bicinctus (assembly GCA_034698825.1). Classification (NCBI taxonomy): domain Eukaryota; kingdom Metazoa; phylum Arthropoda; class Collembola; order Symphypleona; family Bourletiellidae; genus Deuterosminthurus; species Deuterosminthurus bicinctus. The sequence goes on from JAQIWI010000055.1 coordinate 46,240, forward strand.
CCAATGAACAGCAAGCCGTATATGAAATCCCAGCAGATTGTTTATGATTTTCATGTGTATAATAATATTGGAATCATTGAATCAGTCTGATACCAGTTTCCAATGTTTTCTTCTGCCGTTTTTTCTTGCTCTTTCTCTATCTATCTCTCTCTCTCTATACATTTGTATACGTCTTAATCTCTCGCTCTTTGTCAGCTATATAGTTTTTTGAGCAGTTTTCTCATCATCACTCTCACGAAGTAACTGTACATTTTATATATTTATAATATATCTCACGATCACACGTCTCTTCTTTGCTTCTCAGTTGTTCGTTGGCATGTAAATATTCAAAATATATAGTGGAAACTGGAGAGGGAAATTGGTGTCTGACTGGTAAAAGACGCGTACGACTTACTCAACCATGTTGCTCCCTGTTATTTTGCAGACTGATATCAATAGCTGCGGATGATCAAGAAACCACGTTGAATGTGCTCACGCAGATAGTGCCTCTGATTGAAGACGTGAGTTTTTCTGCTTTACCCGTTTGCCTTCTCATTCCACAGAGCTTCTATATAGATTCTTGATTCCTGCTGAAGAAGCTTATTGTGACATTGATTTTTGTCTTGTGGGTTTTCAGGCCTCTAAGGAAAGAAGCCGGGGTGGAAGCGAGAATGCTGACACGGTCGAAGTCCGTCTCTTGTTTCATCACACGCAAGTGGGATGCATTATTGGGAAAGCTGGGGCCAAGATCAAAGAGTTGCGAGAGGTGATTACATAGAATACATCCGCAGTTATCTACTACAAAGATGCATGCAAAATCCTAAGTATTATCGCGGGTTGTAATCTGGAGGGCACTCCTTGTAAGGGATGCTTATCGTGTTCTTTCTTCTTCTTGCCCTCACGTATAGACAACTCTTGCCCAAATAAAAGTGTACGGGAGCTGTTGTCCTCGGAGTACTGATCGTGTTGTGGCCGTCTCCGGGTCACAAGAGAATGTACTGAAAGCTGTGAAGCAAATTGTAGCATTGGTTAATGAGGTGCGTTGTCAAGTTCTTTTTTTTATACAGATGATTGATAATATCGGAGAATTTGAGCTGTAATGATGGATTTGTTTATTGTTCTAGAATCCCGTTAAAGGTGTCAATGAACAGTATGACCCTCATAATTATGAAGAAATGTACGCTATGCAATATGGTGGTTTTGGGGAATCTCGAGGCGGTTTCGGTGGGGGTAGTGGCGGCGGTGGAGGCGGCGGCGGCGGCAGAGATCAGCATAGACCCATGGGTGGACGTATAATGGGTGGCCCACCAAGAGGACCACCTCCGCGTTACTTCCGTAATGATAGAGGCGGAGGCGGAGGAGGAGGAGGAGGTGGCGGCGGCGGCGGCGGAGGTGGTGGTGGTGGCGGCGGCGGTGGAGGAGGAGGAGGGGGTGGAGGTGGCGGTGGTGGTCGTCATAGAGACCATCGTAAGTTAATTTGCCATTTATTTGTTGTAGGTCTTGGGATTGAGGATGATTAAATGATTTTTCGAATTTATTTTGTAGCTGGAAGCAATGGCGGTGGTAGACATGACGACTTCGATGGGGAGTACGCAGAGGATGAGCGTACTACCACTCAAGTGACCATTCCGAAAGAGGTAAGACTCGGTATAATGGGAATTGCAAAGTTGGGTTCGAGGGTGGATTGAAATTATTTGTAATTTTGACAGTATGCGGGTGCCATTATTGGCAAAGGCGGATCACGCATCCGCAGAATTCGAGCTGAATCCAATGCCAGTATACAAATTGATGAGGCTCTGCCTGGAGCAAATGACCGAATAATTACAATATCCGGTGCTCCTGGACAGATCCGCATGGCGCAGTATCTCCTTCAGCAGAGGTACAGTGTGTTCCAAGATTCATGGTGTAATCTTGATGTGTAATTGAAATGATTCTGATTGTACATGTTTGGTTTTACAGTGTGAAGGACCATGGGGACCGGAAGTTCTAAATTAATGAAGGCAGCAAGTGTATAAAGGGAGGTGTGTGGGAGGGCACATCATAGAAATAATAATTGAGAGGGAGATAAGCAATTGTTTCACTGCATAACATAATTATGATCACGATATAGGCAAGGAAAAAAGTTTATTATTTAGCATGTACAAGAGTGTAATAGGATGAAAAGGCTCATAACACTTGACACCATTTATATACAACACTAAAATTAATGTAGATCTAACTAAAGAATATGCTACTATACTAAAAAGTTTGATTAGTCGATGGAACTAACGTCCTTCAGAGATGATAATGACTATTATTGCTCTGAAGGATCAAGTGTCTTGGTTGTTAGCGTTAGTTCTTGGTACCTGTCATGTAGCGATACTATACAAGTGACATTGCCCTGTGCAAATGTGTGACGGTTCGAAATAATTTGGACAACTTGATCCCATTTGTCATTGGGTGTGTGTCACTTGATAGAAGCCAACTTAAATTCCTTTTTACCTTTCGGATTCATTCTTAGTTTGATGTAGAGCAGACTGAGTTATCTGCTATGAAATGTTATGTTTGGGCCAAGGTTTACGTTTGTCTAAGTGTATTTTTGCACTAAAAAACCCTTGCTGTAAATGAACCAAGAAAATGTGAGACCGACTGATCTATCCCGGTCATGTTATTAATATGAATTATTATTACTATGATTGTAATTAACTATAGAAACCCGAGGACTTTCTAACATGGTTCCTGTCTTTAATGTCTTACCATACTTATGCCCAGCTTTTACACTGACAACAAGGAGAAAGATCCTGACACCCTCACATCCATTTACATTTAAAGTCTTGCTGTACTATTCTTATTATTATTCTTAATGAGCTGTGAGAAGAGTTCTTGAAACAGTTTCATAGCGGGTGGCCAATTGACTAAAACTGTTTACTGCTCCTTGTAATCAACATCCTTCTATCTCAAGTCAATTTATGACAAAATATTTTCTTCGCATGTCTGATGTTTTTTTTTTGGAAAATTGAAAAAGATTTAAGAAGGAAAAGGTTGCCTCCTCTCTGACTGGTGATATTAGTTGATTAATTAATACAACTTAATAACTATTACGCTGTCCAGGAAATGAAAATGACCGTGTTTGAAAAAATTATAAATCCAGTTGAAGTGACGTGTTCATATGAGCAAGTTTAAAAGAAGAATATTAAGGAGGAGGAGAAGAAGCTGCTGCTGTTCTTTGACGTGACTGGAGTGAAACGATGGTTGTTTTTGTGAGGAGACAAAAGTCATACGCGATTTCTTCTTCACTTTCCCTGCTTTCGCACGCCGTTGTGTGTGCACATAGAGAGCAATATATGTAATTCCGCGTGTAACAGACTGCGTTCCTTTATCTTGTTATCACAAGTTTTGCTACTGGATGGGTACAAGTGCAGTTAGAACTAATTATAATAGAGTAGGGAAAAAGTTTACATGTTTTTTTTTGGTGACTTTGATGACCAACAATAGCCTTTTTTGTATTTCTACTTCCCCGTTGTTATGTGTGTGGGATGAATGGTGACAGTTGGATGTAAACTGCCATGACTTTTGCAGGAGGATTAGTATTCCATTACTCGGATGTAGGCATGTACTTGATTGATGATGTTAGGTCCCGAAAACTGTTATGACGGAATGAAATTTCCGTAGAATCCTGACGTATGTGAGTTGGATAGCAACAGGAGAGGAGACAAAAAAATGTGTGTGCGGATGAGAGATATGATTCTAACATATTTAGTAGAGTAGTAGTCCTAAAATAGTTCCTTTGTAATAATCCTCAAGTCAGCTAGTTTCGGCGTTGTGTGAGAAATAATAATGATACAAGGATTTAAAAAACTCTGTTCCCGAATAATTTTCATATACAATGATTATATATTTTGATATGTGGGGCTGTACCACAGTTCCCTCTCTTCTTCTTTTCCGTCAATATTATAATGTGAATCACTGTGACCAATGAGTTAGATAATAATTCTTGTAATAAGTGCTATGTAAACTAAATAATAACTACACTACTGTATAACCTCGCAGTTGTCATGATGATGATAATTCTGAACTTTGGAATATACCTTGGATGAGGAGGGCTTTTTTTTATGACTTTGTGGAGGATTTGAATAGTAGAAAAATATTGTGCGGTTTGTACCATGAGGGGGATTGATGATCGTCAGATTTTGTAACATGAGGCTGAGGTAATGTGAAATGTCATCAGGGAATCAAAGGACATGGACAGCATTCGGATTTGTTTGTTGGTTAGTTATATTAATTAATTCTTCTAGTTAATGTTATTACAATTTGTGTAGGGTATCGTGTAAGCTTCACTATGAACACATAGTAGAAATTATATTCTATTATATCATGTATCACTTTTGTGGATTATTTCTTAAAACAGCTCTATTGTTGTTGCTATTATCATCAAATGCAGGAGAGACAAGTTGTTGGACTAGGTTTCTTCTTCTTATTATAGCCTTTCAATCTGTAATAGTCTTAGTACTGTAGCGCATGAATAAGCTTAATGAGCACATTTATCTAAATATATATACATATATAGCTGGAGATGATACCTATATATATAAAAAATAATACTACACAACACAGTTACGTTTTTTTTTGCTATGAGGATGAGGAATGAATGTGTGAGAAGATTGTGGTTATGTAATGATAATAATAGTAATATTGTATTAATAATCATGATGATCATCACACTATTATTTGTTGTATGAGCACGGGTTCGACGTATGTAGGGGTATATTATTGTTATTACCATGGAGACTATTGGGGTACTTCACTTGTAATGAGATACAGAGAGAAAGAAAAAAAGTGTATCAGGTTTCAGTTTAATGGCTGTACACACACACACACACTTACACTCCTTGTTCCTTAGTATTAGTAACTTTTATGTCATCCAACCTACTACAGTAATGAGTCAATAAAACCAAGATTTTGGCCATGTCCATTAATGAGATCTGTCATGTCCAATTACTGATTACAGCGAAGCGGTTTTGAATTGATGCAAGAATTTTGGAATGTTAGTAAGAATAAGAATGCTTCATAAAATTATAATCGGGATTTATTGGTTAAAAAAGAGGATAATAATAAGAATGGAGATGATTGGATTTGAACGGAGGGGAAAAAATAAATTGATTTCATATGGGGCATAGGGTTATGCCAATCATCTCAAGTTACATCAAAGTTACTACTAATTCTATTACGCTACAACTCCTGATTGTACCACATATTGTTATTCATCTAACAGGCTAACATTACAAAGTTTCTACGCATGAATGTGTCCGAAGCAAAACAGTCATTTTTGCTTGTGCTGATATTCATAATACGTAGAGGGCTGAAGCTTTTTATCAAGCCGTCATCATTCTTGATTGCCGCCGTAGTAGTACTTTTCTACACCTTATTCTAATTCGAGTTTAACACATGGAACAGTCTACATTTCATAGGGGGCTACAATATAATGAGAATCACTGGAGTAGCAGCGCCTATAAGGGGTCACTGTGGGCTATTTCACATTGGGATTAATTGGATGCGTGTTAGAACAAAGGGCACTGCTGCATTGGCTATAGTACAGTATAGCAACTATACTCTCCTAGGTACATTCGTATGGGAACTTCTACTAATAATGTCTACTCGACTTCAAACTACAAGACTACAAGTTGAGGAGATCCATTCACATATGTCTGACTAGGAAGCTGGGGATGCAATGCATTATAACTCGTACAAATTTTCCGTGTCTCACAGAAAATCAACTACTAATTCTCCTCCGGTCCTCCACTACTATACACATCAGCAAGGAACAAAAAGAGAAAGGAGGAGCTTCAAGGAGTTCATACATGTACATCCATTCAATTAATGATTTACAGTTGTAATTTAATAGTAGCACCATCTAATTCTCCAATAAGGTCGACGTGAGTAACGCTTTTAGTTATATTGAAAATGAGTGGAGTTGTGTAGTAACCTCGTTGACATTTAATTTGAGTTTATTGGCGGATGATGACGCATATCTGGATGATGTTTACACGCTTTGTTGCCAAGCCTGATGTTGTGGACTTCGCTTGCCAAGAAATTCCGAGCCGAGCATCCGCTTTCCCAAGAACTCGGATCCCAGCCCGCGTTTGTACCATTCCCAAGGACTTGTCTGACGCCTTCGACCTACGTACTGTGAGAGACTGGCCCGTTTGTTCATTACGGACTCGTCATCACCATTCAAAGGGCTCCACATCACGACATCCCCATCCAAATTGCTTCTCTTCCCCAGAAACTCCGAGCCCAGTCTCCGTTTGCCCAGAAATTCGGAGCCCAGAGCCCGCTTGTCCTCTGCCAGCTCGTACATTGAGGTGTCCTCAGGGAATGGATGCTCGGATCTAGAAGGAAGACAAGCTCATTATGATTAGTTCCACTCGTCCTACTCGTAATTTTTCCTAGTCTTCTGGATCTCCTACGCTCTCACCTTTTACCCAGGAATTCCGAACCGATTCTCCTCACTGGTCTGTACGGTATTCCCATACCGTTACGACCGTTACTAGGGTGGAAGTTAGAACGGAAAGCTATGAAGAAATATCGCAATAAATCTCTTACAGCTCCAATCTCTTTCCTCCCTTCATTGGAAGAAGCACAACCGGGTCACATCGAAAAACAAAAAGAAAGCAGGTTATAACACGCATTCTGTCCGTCTCCCGACAATCATTTAGTTCTTGTCTTGAGGGCCACAAATTCTGTCTGAATTCTTTGTATCCAATGAAGCTGTCATATGAGCACTCAACGTGCGGCGAATGGGCCATTAACAATCTATCAGTTTGTTTGAAATTTGAATTAGTTTGTCAAAAGTCACAAAAACCTCTCCACCTCACTCAGCTGGTGGGAGTTGGAAAAATGAAAGTTTGGACGATCTGAAATGTAACTACTTGGGGTTAGAATTCCAGCTGTAGACCGGATAAACATTGGAGTTATCGTAGGAGTATAGAAGAAATCCCAAATCCCGCAGACCCCGCATTGCCCAGCGGATCAATGGATTTGAATTGGTTTCATGCTACGTTAAAATGTTATGTTATATGACATGCTGGAATGAAAGCTGAGCAAGGCTAAGATTTTACTGCATGATCATAGCAAGGGGTGAGGGTCTTGTAATTTCAGCCAAGCCAGTCTGTCCTGCTTTCTAAGCTGTTCGTTGTATTGGTTACATGGCAGTAGCTCAAGCTTGGAGGGTTCGGGCGTATGTTGTCCATTGAGAAAAATCCAAAGAAAACTTACTGTCGTCCTCATCACTGGCTTGCAGTAATCTTTGATTACGCTCTGCGCTGACGGCTAGACTTAACTTGGTGATAAATAGAAGCGCTAACAAAGGAAGGGCCACTCGTTCTACTCTCATGTCTCTGTTCCGTATTATTCTCGGCTTCTGGAGGCTTTTAAAGTTTCACCTGTTCGCATAATAACAAAGCATAAGATATTATATCTGTACCAGTTTCATACGAATAATTTTTTTTACACTTTTTTAAACAAGCACACAGAAATGTATCCACATAAATTGAGTGCAGACGATCACATTTTATCCTGTCCTCATCCATAAGCAATGGGGCAGAAGAATAATATGAATGAATGTAAACATAGATGGTTAATTCTCACACTTTGGCAAACCCCCAGCAGGCACTCTAGCAAGGGAATCCCATTAATATTTTCGCTATTCGAATTGACACCAGATCCAATGAATAATGAAAGGTGTTGAATCCAGTCAAAGCCACAGAGTCAAATTTTAATGAATGACCCAAGTCGGGGGTATACATGAGGAACCAATCCAAAGTCAACGATGGGAATTTTGACGTGGAAATCTAAATCAAGTTTCTGTAAATAATATGAAAAAGTCTCTGCATTGCCTGAAGGCAGAAGTACTTTCTCCAACTGCATCACGCTGTATCACGTGAATACTTCTATCCAAACAGCTCATGCACGTATGAGAAGAGGATTATTGCTCAGCAAAGCATGCATAATTGCTTAGAACATGTTTGACACTACACACGTCATATCCGTCAGTGGAGAAGCATATTTGTAGAAAGAGCCAGCCATGAACTAACACCGAGTTTCCGTTAGCCTTTAAAGCTTTTCACCACTGTTGTAAGATGAGCCTGGCTGTGCAAATGTTTTCGCAGTCATTTTTTTTTTATTCAAATGTATTCCTGATACGTTTACGGAAGCGCTATTAGCATGCGGCTCATCTCACAAAATTGTTTGACTTTCCCATTCCCTACCCACCTGCTAGGCAGGCTGGCAGGTTTGACTACAAACTTTCCGTCTCCCTGCCAGCAAGCTCGTATGAACCATGCTATCCACATGAAGATCAAAGGGCATCTACTACGAAATACAGCTTAAGTGTTTGTACGAACAAGTCTATATTAGTACATGTTGTGAAAACATGGCGCGAATAGTGGCTAGGAATTGACCTCATTGGTTACCCGCAAAGCCTGATGTGGTAGACACAAGAAGCTAATCCGACGTCCCAATTGTGTCAACTTGTTGCTAATTAACAAAGGCTTAGTTAGTGTCTTGCCGTCGCGAGCAACTTTGTTGGGTCAAATTCGAGATAAACGACGACCACACAGCGTCATACCTTGCCCCAGTTTAGCCTTCAAATGTCACAAGTTGTTCTGCAAAGTCTGCAAAATTATCTTCAACTCCCCGTTTCTTCTCCTGACTACATCAGCTTAGCATTACTATGACAGCGCACTTGTGAATTCTATTAAGCAAGTGGAATCATGAGGCCAGGTGGATTATCAAAGGGGGAAAGATATATGACTTGGAAATCAGCTGGAGCTCTTCCAGAAATTCAACACAACTACAAAGTGAAAATTATGATGGTTGCTCGTAGAATTTTAAACTGCATACAAGGAAGCAAGTTGGGGGAGAAAGTAGAGAGATATAAGGCCATAAGTGGAGCCACTTTCCCTTTGTTCTCTTCACCCCGGGTTGCTCCTCTTATTCCCCGGAGTAAAAGCAGGCCCATCAATGGTCACATATACTGATATACTGCTTCGTGGCCTTGTAAACATTTCCAACTAACGTTTATCTCAATGGACTGGTCAGGCAGCACAAAGACGCGATTATTATTACTGTACGGCTTCCTATTTCCGAGATTCACTTTGTCAGCTAATGGTGTAAAATTTGGGCCAAATTTTATCTCTTGTGATTTATAATTTGGAACGGGATCTTTTGTCATTTCCTATCCAATTTCGTGAATATTCGTACATTTGACACCTGGATACGTCAAAGGTCATGATAGATATAATCCTACATGCCATCACATTTTCACCTTGTTGTCTATGCCATGTATTTTTTTTCTTGTACACTCTGTCATCACATCAAATAGTCCTTATTTTCTTACTCTCACAAGCCAAGTACCTTTGATCAGGGTTTCTGTTTTCAAAAATTTCTTTGCCGGACAAATTGATGGCAATTTGATCAGGAAAAAGTCAGAAAGTTCATCTGATGGTACTAATTCATACTTTTTTTGTTCTTTTAGTCTAATTTTGTCCATGTAATCCAAGAAAATGAAGCTTGATGGAGCATGAAACACGATAACAGGAGCTCAATGTGTATCCCTGCAGTATCAGCGCATTTGCAGAGTCATTCATGTTGGACAAAATTGAGCTGTGCAGAAGCCGATGAAGAAACAAAGGAATTTGCTGCGTTTGGAGTATTGTAAATAAATGTACCACACAATGTGCACGCTTTGACATACTTTCTCCAAGGGCCAAATTTTTTTAGTTGCTACGAATACCGTACGTTTTGCATTGGGAAGGGTCATATTTTGTCACGTGTATGAATTCCCTCATTGTTGACATCTCGTTTGAAAGGATTTGATGATGGTCATTTCCTTTGTAGTGAGGAATCGTCTTTTAGTATTCGTTTGATATTTGTGCTTTTGATTTGTATAATGGATTTTGTGTATTTAACGAATTGGGTTTTGCGTATCTTCCGTGTTCAACATGTCATTAAATCGATTTGAAATTCCACGTTTTATTCGCTTGTACTATCAACAATGGTTCTGTTATTAATAATTACACATTCTAAGCGACCAGTGAGAATAAAATCTATTATTTTACTTCTCTTTCCTCCGTCTTACAAGGTGAGACGGACAAGGTGAGCATGTAGGTAATAAAAAAAAGAATGTCGGTAACCTTGTTAGCTTACAATCGTCACAATTGATTGCAAATTTGAAAACTCTCTAACCTCATGAAATATTGTTGCTTGTTCACAATTTGTTGTAGGTTTGGTTATTTTTGTGAAATACGAGAAATATATGCGCATAGCTTGGGCTCTGTGCTCGCGTGTGGGTGAGTGAAAGGTCAAAGAAAGTTGTTTCTTTCGAGTTACGTTTCAAGTGATTAAAAATACGAGCTTGTCCAAGAGTGAACGGCTAGGCTGTAACCTTCGCTTCATGTTGCTTGGAAAATCAATTCCTACATTCAGCATTCGAATCTCATTAGCTTAATCGAAGGGTTTATCATTTTATTGATTTGTAGGAAAATAAATAAAATGCAATTATTTACATTATGAGCAACATGCTGGTGGACAGTGAACTTTTAGCATTTGACTATCCCTTTTGTATATTCTCGCACGAAAGTATATTAAAAGATAACGGAATGAATTATCAAAATGTCTAGAAAGTCCTCAATGATGTATAACATTACGTACAAACATCTACTTCTCCCTAACACTATCCGTGCTGTAACAACCTGTGGAGCCTCCTCTATTGTATTCTCACACAACTGGGCGCCTGAATTCTATTCACATTGGAGATGAATAAATGGATCAATTTAGCCTCAGTCAGTTCTTTTAACAATAACGGTTCCCTTCTGATTATGTGAGTAATGATTACTACTGTGTAGGGCTGAAAGCCAGCGCGTAGAAAAACCGATAAATGGGTTCTCAGATTCGTATATTTGGCGATTAGTCAGCCTTTTCAGGGGATTCCCCGCGGAAATGTTTAGCGGAATGAGTATATATACATATAGAAGATACGATTATATCACTCGATTCATGAACTCCCCGATGATGATGACAGTGTTAAAAATGCCACCGCTTTGACTTTCTCATTCTTTCGTCACCCCGCCCACGCAAATGACAAACGTCAACAGGAAGGGGACTGGGAACAAAGCTCAACTTTTATTGTCTTCCTGAATGCAGGTCGAGGAGCTTAAATGGTGGCTCTGACCTAAGAAAATAATTTGACTGGGAGAATCCCTCCGATCGCTATCATGTCCCTGGCATACTCAAACCCTGTGTTTGACCGTTCTTCATGTCGGGCTGTTTGCCATATCTCAACGTATGTTCCCTCGACGCGTCAAGCTCGGCTTTTCCAAGACAACAGATAGGAGCATTGAACACACAAGACATTTACCCTTCTAGATAAGATATTCCTGATTGCACATATATACGCCTTACATTGACGTGGCTCGGTACCATTAGAGCTTATTGCCTGTAGATCAATTTCTTCATCCGCGTCAATAATTGTCAAAGTTTAACGCGGACTTGAGCCAGAATGGAGATTGATCGGTGATTCTCTACCGAATAAAAGTAGTAAAATTCCACAACATCCGTCGTCTGGCAGTTTGGGAAATTCAGGCGAATGACCTTGTAAAACTTGAAAAATGACAAAGTTCCTTCGAAGGCGTAACCGCACGCAGCTGCTTAACTTGATGAAACTAATTTCAATTGACAATGACTGCACGCAAAGCTCTGCTCCTATTCTCTCCTCACGAACCGAGTCACTTATACAAACATGTCTTAAATGGCATTCAAAAAAACTGAGCGAACAAGTTTTATCTTGACGAATTTATCGCCGACGGGGCAAGATTGGATGGGTCCTTGTTGCATGGCAAGAGCCACATTGAAGATGACAATCTTCTCGAGGCTCTTCCCATTATCTTCCTAGCAGCCAGATTCAAATCCTTGCCTACTACATTTACAAGCCACATCAAAGCTGCCGCTGGTCTTGGCAGTCCCTATCCGTAACTTTTCGTCATTTTTAGTACCTACTTTTGGGGAATCGATTGGAAAGTGTAGAATGCCTTCCATGTATTCTTTCCTTTAACTTTCACTCTACTAAGTTAAGGAGAGGGCACACCAAAGAATTACGTGATGCTTGAGAGTAAAAAAAATGAATACAATAGCCCTGCAGAAAGGGAATAATGACTTTGAGCTGGTGCACTATAGAGCGGAAGAAGCTCGCTGCCGGCAGCATTTGCCATAATTGACACAAGTTTTAGTCATAATAAATCACACGACTGGTCATAGCCCTCTTGTTAGGTCTTCTGAAATACGAGCAAGCCAGTTTTCGTGTTTGATGTGGAAAGCGGACGATACAAAACCCCGTAGTGGTCAACATTAAAAAATGCAACAGTATCAGATTTCACACATGGAAGTTCTTTAGAGAAAATACTTAGAGATTGACTTACAGGTGTCTCCTGCGTTTAAGATCCTCAGGATGATTTTCTCCGGTCCTTTGATCCCACAAAATATATTTAAAGCTCGTTTGTTTTTAATATATTGGCGATAATTTTTTTAAAAAAAGCAAGAGAGAACGAGAGGACACGAATTAAACGGACGAAAGGTTAACGAAGGATGGAGAATAAAAGGAACAGGCTACTACTGCCACTGGAAGAATTTTTTAAGAAAGAGAACGGACCGTCGCTACACCTTAACCTTTCTCGGATCCTGTCTAAACTGACAGACTAACCTGGCTGGATACTCGCAGTGGCTTTTTAAAGCTACTTTTCTCAGGCCCTTTAACCCTTCCGCCGCTCCATGTACATGAATGCGAGGATTGGGGGAGTATAGTGTGCGGATCTCTTTTACACCAGCAGCAGCAACGTTGTTGGGAATGCGGGGGAAGTTGAGCGCTCGTGAGGATGTATGAACAGCCGTCGTATCCCTCTCGATCATTAACACCATCCACTGTTCTTCGTCTCTTTGCACTCTCTCCCCATGTACTTTACCATATGATCGTGGCTTGATCTGATGGGAGTGAACAATGGAGAGACCGAAGACAGGGCCAAAAACTTCAATTTTCATCCCACACATATATACTCTCCGCAACCAATGAGAATCCAACCAACTCACTCCACTTTCTCCTGTACTTTTCACCACCGGTCCACCAACCGACTAGTACCATGAGAATCTCAACGTTATCCCATAAATTCACACACTTATTGTTCTGTATGCTTTGCATTTTTCCTAGCATTTCCCTCCAACTCGCGTCCCGTTTTTGTGGTGAGCAATTTATTTCCCGAACAATAATAATCCGTCATTAATATTCTCCATAATATAGATGCCATTCGTATGATTCCCGTTGAATATGCATTCCATTCGTTCGTTATTCGTTGGAAGCGACCTCAGCTGAAATCGGTATAGAATCAGCCATGACTGTTTCACAGTGTCCGAGTGAAAGCCCACAGTGGATTGGCTGCACTGTTATATACCCCCTTCTACATGAACAGGAAGTTGCCATCAAGCTAGAAGACATAAAGTTTGAGGAAATGAAGAGGTGAGAAATCTCATGCCTTGATTTCTCCTGTGGTCACCTCCGATTCTCTTGCAATCGAGTTACAGCTTGGAAAGCATGGTAGCTCATAAAATCTCACCCTCTGGCTCGCAAAGGGGAATAAACGCCAACCTGTTACTCCCATGGAGCAAGTATGTGCGAGGTTTATAAGGGTAATCTTATGGGAATTGGACGCTCATATGGAAAGCGGCTCATAGCTTTCTGAGAAAGTAGAAAGGAAAGCAGCATAGCATTGCACTGCTGCAAGCTCAACATACTCCTGAGTAACTCCTACCCTCATATACGTACATCTAGACGTTCTACAAGTTTCACCAAGCTGTTCCACCAAAAGTATCACGACATGTTAGCTGTGTTTATATTGATTATATTAACCATTGGAATTAATGTTATTGTTTATGTAGTAATAGAAGCGACTAGACTTGTGGAGTCTAGCATATAAATTCATAGTGAGTAGTTGGAGGAATCGGATTTGTGGACGTCGACCAATAAAGTCACCTATGTCTAGCCTGTTGTATTTATGCATCCAACTCTTTCTTGATCTCATAAATAGATGAACAATAATTACGTTTAACAATGCGCAGTTCTTAAATCTATCTGTTCACAATGAAAAATATTCCAACTATTGATCCGTAACGTCTGGAGAAAGGACGAGTTAATTCAATTAACCTCATACGCCTACTCTTTAACTCTTATTTGGCTAGAATAGGAAATTTGTTTGGCAATCACGAAGCCCACTTAAACTTGTTGGTCGATGAGGTATGGGCAAGGTTGATTGTGTGCAGAACACGACTGGAATTGACGCAAAGTGGTACGCATCATCGTCGTCATCATCATCTCCGTCCTTTCCCTTGAACATTGAGATTTATAGCTTCTTGTATTTATTATAATGAACGAAGACATTTAAACGATTGTAATAAGTCTCAAAACATTATAATTTGCTCTTCCAAGTCTTATTTCTAGTTTCTTATGGGGTTAATTTATTTCCGTACTGATCAAATATCCCTTCGCCAAGATGCTACTTCAAGCGATAGGGATGCTCACTGAGCACACTCTTAGCATAATGGTATTGCCAGAGTATACAGACAAAAGCGTAAAAGTACCAAGTAATTTGATGAGAAAACTACTTGACCAAAGGACAAGGTAGAAGCATGTTTGTGTGTGAACGCCTGGTCGTCTTGGATATACGAAGAAACTAAACTGACCGATCCTATTTTCCAACATGCAATCAATTGACACAGAAAAGACAGCAGGTACGCCAAAGTTCACATTGTCATACACAAACAACTAACATGCAAAAGATAGCACGCACAGGACGTTAAGCCGAATGAATGAAGGTAAAAATAAAATGTCAAGCGAGTATTTTTACTTCCGTTGACGTTCAAGAGGACAGAGCAAGCATTTTTATCATTGACCCACAACAAGTATTATTCAGGACATCATTATTATTTTCATATGTAATCAATACGACCAAGATGTGATGATGACAGTGTTCCTCTCTACCAAATGGCGTGGTTTGCGCTGCTTTAATGAAAACTAAATGTGCAATGTCTTGTCCCTGTGGGTATCTACATTTAAATACGCACATTATTATGCAATAAAAAGCAGATGAAAGAAGCCACGAGAGAAAAGATGGAGGTGTGACGGTAGTAGTGACTTATGTCAACTCCATCATCTACGCACAGGAAGGATAATACTCAGAAGCAGGTGCTGATGACTACATAAGGATTATGGGCGGATTAGCGAGCGAATGCTTTGCGCGGAGAGATTTCATTCGTGTCAGAAGATTAAATTCCCGCTGTGACACATGAAGATGAAACATCAAAGCTTTTGGCTTGAATTATTCTATTCATATATTAGATTACGGCGACCATGCCCCACTGCCACCTCGCTTTCACAAAGTTAGGAATAATCGAGGACTAGCTTGCCAAATAGCGTAATCAGTAGAAGAATACATACACATGGTCAGCTCTTGTGTCTTTTACTGCTCTTTTCCATTCCAGTCAAAGCTTCTATAGATCTCTTCGAATAGGAAAATACGTATGCGTTTGAAGAAAGTTTCCGCATTGACCACAGGAGCGTTGAATTGAAAGTAGATTGTGGGAGGTTGACAAGTGTGTTCATAACTGCCCCAACCCCTCGAGTTATTATGTCTGGACAACCACCGCTTGTGAGACAAAACCTGACATAATCGAGTCAACTATAGTCACTATCTTGACCGGTAGTTCCCATTTTCCATCAGCATCTTCCGCTGCATCTACTCCTCAAGCTTTCATATAAGCCCTGGCAGTGCTATTAGCTTCCTTTGCTCCCACAACAGGATCAAATCTGGGGACATGAACTACTTTGGTCGTGAGAATATTCCTATGACACCTCAGAGTATCCATTACATAAGTTTAAGGGGGGCACTGGACAAATCTAGGTTAAGTAACAACACTGACCTTGAGAATTTAGTGCAATTGAGCTGTTAGGACTTGGGCCAAGAAAAGGCGATCCAGCTGGCAGTTGAAATCGTACGGAAAATTAGTTATCAATTCGTTCCTTGTTTTTTCTTCTGTAATATTACGCATCAAGCTATGGAAGTTTACTGTTGCTGTAGTTCCAATAATATTTGCCTTTATATATTTTCACATGGAATTCAAGTTTTGGACAGGAATACATAGCGGACTGTAATTCTCATCTATTCCTTATTCCTTTCCTTTAGGAAGGAACAGATGATAATTAATAATTTGGATTGGAAAATTCTATTCTAACTTCTAACAGCATAATAATGTAAATTTAAATTTTAAAATTACACTCAATAATAAACTAAATAAATTATCCAGTAGAATATCACTGAGCAATTGACATTATTTACAAAATACAAAAAATAGCATTGAAAAACAAACAATGAAAACAACAGTACAAAGATCCGTGCACCTTACAACATGATCCACGTAAAAAGAAAAGGCTAAAATGAACCCTGAAGAGGATTCTGATTCTGACGCGGGGAAGAGATCAAAGAAAAAATACAAGTCGAAGGCTGAGAAGGAGAAAGCACTGGGAAGAAAATATGAGATCCCAATCCTTCGACAGTCCCACTCAACGTTGGGAAGTCTCAATATGGACTTTGTGGAGGAACCGTGGAAAGATCCGATCCGCTTTGACTACGACATAACCATGCTAGAGCGGGACATGTTGGCTTTATGTGAGTTGACCCCGATTATTGATAACTCCACACTGTTAGAAGACACTTCATGGTTTTTGCTAGGCTCTGGAAAGGTCTCACATAAATACTCCTGGCACCCACTGGTTCCATCGTCTTACATACGTCTCAAATGTAATCAAGCGAAGCGACCTAAAACTGCCGGCTGTCCTCAGAATGTTTGCGAAGTGAGAGATGAGCTGCAGAGGACGGAGTCAGAGTGCATTTTATATTTGGCAGGGCTTGGAAAGCCACGCAAGAGTGGGATTTTCGTAACAGTTCCAGTAGTGACCCGTGATGCCAGCACACTTGTTGACATAAAGGACTCATCCGATTGCACTTCCAACAAATTATATTGTCCGAACACAGCTATGATGAACCATTCTGCTGCTCTTGATCACGGCACAGCACAAACCAAAAGCATAGAAGCCAATGAAGAAATCAATTACGGTGGGATTTCATGGCTCAAACAAGTGGTCAGCTCCATCGTTGGATCATCACCAACGTCACATCATGAAGACCAACAAGGCTCATTTGAATCTGCAGGAACAACTGATCAAGTCTACTGTGTTTGGAACAAGCGGCCGGGCGGTATTGAATTTCCAATGGAGAGTAACGCAGAGACAATTCCATCATCACAAGTTCTCACTAGTACCCATCAGTCTCGACATAGTACAGCTGTCGTATCATTTAGCGAGAATGTGAATGCCGAAGGTTTCCAAAGGGCGGTGGAATTGAACAATCCAGCCCTGTTTCCAACAATTTCGGAAGCTGCTTGTATGGCACCGGCGGCCACAGAGGTCCCTCCACATCCAACTGCTGGACATGAACAAGATTTCTGCGTATCCGCACACAATGCAGACTTTACCGTCGCCTCCAATTCTCGTCGTTATATGCTCTCGAATGTAGGCTCTCCAGTCTTGCAAGATAGTCCGTCTCAAACATGGATTGCCTCAACGCAGTTTTTTAGTCAAAATAATGAAACTCGCCGGATTTCACTTGAAAAAGCCATATCTCGCTCACGCAGGTTACAAAGTTGCAAAATATTACAGATGGGTGATGAAAATCCTCAGATCCTTCAGTATATTTGTGGTGTCCCTACCGCACGGCCACGAAAAATTGACTCTTCACTTCAAGTCAGACCTCTGGACTTTGTTGATTCTAATATTGGAAATGCTCCTCATCGTTGCATTGAATCTGCCATGAAAATTGATTTCGCGAATATTGTTTAGAGGAATTAAAAGGTTACGCCAAGCATTTACAAGCGCTTCACTTTCCTTCCCGAATTAAAATCACATTTTCCTCCTTTAGAAAAGTATAACAGCACGTTTCTTCACGAGCTATCCCATCACAATACAAAGTCTTACTTTCCCCTTCACGAAGCCAAACACACATTACATTTTCAAAATTTTTATTCCATACAACTTGCGACGACCAAATACAAACTTCCTCTTGGTTAGAATCAACAAGATTGATCAACTTGAAGAAGACTGTTGCTAGACAGATGACGTGAGAACTATTCTCCGAAGTAATAGTTGTACTCATCCTCAGCAGCTTTGATATCCAGATCATTCTGTGACAAATTAATGACTTCCTTGGGCGGCCTGGACCGTGGAAATAAGGGTCTCCCTTTCTGATGGTCATTAGATTAATTCAAAATATAGTAGTTTCCTCTCCTTCAAATACATGGGATAGAACGTTACCTTGTGTTTAATAGGCGCTCGGGCTCTCTCAATGGATTTATTAACACGTTGAGACTGCTTGTACTTCCGCTCTGCCATCCGCTCCAGTCTCTCATTTTCCCGTCTGTCCTTTTCCATGTCCTTTTTTGTAATGTAATCACAACAACATATCATTAACCAAACTGGAATTTTTCCTCCACGTCGTATGACAAGTTAACATGCTTAAGAAATATCTATAGATAGAGCTACCCCTGCAGCTTTAGATATGCTGGAACTCTTTGGTAAAAGATGCTACAAGCATTACACGTGCGTAGAGTAGAGCTTCATCATGCATTAACTAATGAAGCCTCAAATAAGTTTATGTCTAGCCATCATCATCGCACACCACTGAGGTCTGCCCAATAAAAAAGCTCATTAACCTCTACCCATCCGTCCCCCATGTAAGACTCACTGGAAACCGCATAATATCATTACTCCCCTCGTTGTCTTCAAATAATGAAATTAAAAAGTCAATCTACGCTGATGCTGTGACCTTTGAAAGCGACCTAATAGAGACACTAGTGCTCATATACTCGGGCTACAGAAAGAAAATGAGGAACTTACGCGTGAGATTTTGGCAACAACTTCGGTCGGCATGCCCTCAATATCCCTCACAAGATCTTCAAACTGTTTCTCCACTGCCGTCAGCATGAGAACAGCCGTGAGTTGAGAGTCATTTGTGATCTCTGCGTCCCATTAAACAGTCAAGTTAACATGTGTAAAAAAAAATTCAAATGTCTTCCTATACTATACATACTGGTGTGAGTAATAGAAGCCTTGAAGACTTTGCTGACGTGCTTCCGAAGTAATCGCATGAATTTCTCTTGTCCCTTTACGTCATAATTCCCACCAGAGAACATGCTGAAAGAAAAAAAAACAGCCGAATATATATTACACAGCCAAAAATTTCCATGCACCTCAAGGGATGACTTTAGGGGTACCTAATAATAGCCTTGATGGCTTGCATCTTCTCTTCCATCTTCTCATTAGACGCCTCAATCTTGTTGATCTCTTTCCTCAGCACTCGAGCTTTCCCATCCATGGTTTTCTGGAAGAAAAAAAACAAGCTCTCAATTCCCAATTCAATATATTTGAGTCACACATTGTCATTGTCACCTTCATTTTACGTATCTGCTGGTGTATGCCCTCCAGTGCCTCTTCGCTATGCTGCGCATGCTGTATCAACGACAAGTTTTGCTCTTCCATTTCCAAGTAAATGTCCAGCAGTTGTTTGGGATGAGTAAAGCTTAAATCTATGGATGGGGAAAGTGGTGTTTTCTTTAAATTTTCCCCTGCACATCCCATTAGCTCCAAATCATCCTCCCCCAAATCATTCACTATACTCACTTGCAAGCTCTTTCCGGTCGGATCCCTCATCCCCGCCAACTAATTCCATTGAACCGAGCAAGGCTTGCTCATCGTATCCATCGGGATCTGAAAGGAGATAGCCATGGAAAGCTCTATTGTTGTTGTGCAAAAGAACGCCATTCACAAATACTCACCTTCGCCATCATTCACACTGGCAGCGGATCGAGCCCCAATGCCACCCTCCGATCGCGTTGCTCCTGCAGCTTCCTCTTTGATCTGGTCCATGAATGTGGAATCACCGGCATCCTCTGTAAGATCGTTTCGCAATTAGTTAGTCATTTGTCACTGGAGCTATTAGCAGACATCTGCAGAAAAATGCTCACCGTACACATCACCATCGCTCGTCACTTTCCCCCCAAATGTGTCAATAACAGCATCCTCCTCGTTCTTCTTCACTGCCGCTTTTGCGTCCGCTAAAGTCATTCCTTGTTTCAGGTATATTAGTAGCTCTTCTTTGATTTGCTGGGCTCGCTATGTATAAAGTTGAAGGAAATTATATAAAAGTCGCCAGTGAAATTTGAACTGTCGAAAAAAAATCTGAGTGACGATGACGTACACGCTGTGCCCTTGAAGCCTCCAGCTCATCTCGCCTCATGAGCTCACGGGCAATGTCATCCAGGAATTTCATGTAGCCCTTGCACTCTTTTAGACTTTCATTGACGGCCAAAATGTCCGTCTTGACTGTATTAATATGAATGCTCAGCGCTCGGGCCTCTGTCATTTTTTCCAGCTTCTCTTTCAACGCCTGCTCTGCCCTTCAAATAATAAAGCAGAATTTTACACCAGGCCGGTCGTCTTCTTATTACTCCAGCAGAAGAACCCTTTCAAAGGGAACTAAAATTTAGACTGAAATTTGACCTTAGGCCATCTGTCTCTTTGGTAACTCTATTCGCTTTGCGACGGGCATGATTACCAGCTCCGTTGAATTTACACAGACCTTACGTTTGATCATACAACAATGAAACATGGCTTGGACCTTGAGTTTATTCAAGGAAGCCCTTCTGTGTCATCTTGATATACGTACTGTGGTATGCATGGGGAAAGTTACCGTTTTCGTATTAAATTTGGCATTAATGAATTAAAATACTAGATTTTAATCCACACTGGAGCTAAGTGTGAGGGGGAGAGGGCAAATAATTGAATGAAATTTTCGTGGAAGTGTATTTCCCGTAAATGGCATGAAAATAAAGAGAGTCTTACGCTTTGACAGCCGCCATCGTATCATCATCATTCTCTTTAAGAAAGGCATCAAAAGCATCTTGAGTGAATTGTACGAGCCACTCGAAATTCTTCAGGGCTCTTTCCTCAAGTTCACCATCCCTCCTGAGTTTCTTGAGCGCGAGTCGTCGGGCGTGAATTGCATGCTGTATGATTAAAACACCACACCATTCGCATAAGTCTTTACTCATGCATGAGTCCGATTAAAGCTGGAAAAATGAAAGTTAAAAAAGTACAAATTACGATCTCGTACATCCAAGTAGAAGAGTTTCTTTCGATGTGTAATATATGCACTGCTGACATTTCGTGAGATTTTTTGCATCTTGCTCACATTTAAGCCTCTTTTTGCCTCCCAAATCACTTGTTTCCATACTTGGGCCTCTGCTGGAAATGTTCAAAGGTACAGTTTCACATTAAAATTCCACAGGCTCCTTGCTACTTTAAACTGTTGTTTTCCACAACGATCATCTTCATGCCTCACCCGCACTTACAAGGCTCAAAAGTAGTGAGAGCAAAAGGGGCAATTCTAGCTGCAACTGTTCGGTATGCTTTTGTTACAAAAGTCTCCTTTTCCAGCGTAGGTACAGCCAATGCTTTCACTCTTTCCTGAGGTTCCAAGAGCACGAATAAAATGGAAATGTAAAAGGTTTATTATGCTCATTTACATATTTTTGCAAAGGTGAAGGTTATGCCAATTCTACCTCGGATTTCTCCTTCAGATGTTGGTACATGTAGCCTGGAATGTCAGCCGGGATGTCAAAAGGATTGGCTTGGTCGTCACCTTGAACGAAAGGGACTGTGACAATGTCCGTCGGCTCCACCATTTTCTTCGGCCGCTGTCTTACCACTTTCCGGAGCTCTCCAATTCCAGGTAATTCCACCGGCATCCATGGCCTCATTGGCATTTCCACGGGACTGAATTTGTATTGAGAGTCCTTCATGTCCATTTCCGATCCTCTTAAACTCTCCACGGAAGGATAAACATCCTCAGGTGGGCCCGTTTCGAAAACCACCATTATGATGTCAGATAATGCCTTTCTACTCCTTCAAGGTTTCTTAATTGAATTCCGAGTGTTAATTTCCATTGAGTCGCAGGATTGGAATTTGTTTTACAGTCAATGTAAGATTCTCCAAGTCCTCAAACTTACTTGACTCCTTGTATGAAAAAATGCAGAATTTTTACCATAAATTATTTGCAAATAATTCCAGCCGTTCTCCTTCCTGAGGCGTGAGACCGCCCAAGTGGGTCAATACAGCAAAGGTGGGTGTAGGTACTCAACCTACCTACCATGGCACGTTCAGTTGAATGAACTAATCATAAAGGAGGAAAGTAAGAGCACACAGTCGAATTCCTAGTGATGTATTGACAAAACGTGAGATTTTTGGGACAACAGGCCATGGCAACTCGTTGCCAAGCCTTGTGGATACGTCAACCCATAGTGTGACGTTCAAAAGTAACAGAAACCTTTTAGACTCTTTAGATGCTTTTAATGCGAAGAGGTATGCCTGGTTTATTCTTGCTACATGAAAAATTACACACATCTTCAATAGAATTAATAAAAACTTACTGACATTAACGGGTCGTTAAAAAATACATAAATACTGATGCGTTCATTAAAAACCGACAAGTAAGTAGACAAACTAAATCACAAATATCCCGCCCACCCTATATACATCTGACATAAATTATCCAACTTGACAGACTCTTTAATCAGGTAATTGACATGTGCTTCCACACTTAAGGCCACATTACGTTCCTTTGTCATAAAACGGGAGCTGCCAAGAAGTCTATCACGGATGTTGTTCAGGTGTTCCACGGCCTTTTGATTGTTGCATTCACCTGCGAACAACAGATGCTCGTTTACAGTCACATGAACACATTGGTACAATGACTAATTTTATTTCAGTTCCTTCGTCCTTCCTTACCAACTTGAGCTGACTTGGAACACTGCTGGACATGAGATTCCCACTCAACCAATGGGTCAAAAACAAAGGGACGAATGATGGACAAAAATACGGAGGAATGATTTCGAATCAATCTCATCACAATTTCACAGCAGTAGCGAAACGGACCTTCGTAACCAAGGGGACCCATACCGTCAATCATGTTCCTTGTTAGTCGGAAAGGTACTCGTTCAGGCCAATCAAATGTCTCACCCTGAAAAAACAACAACATCATCATAAATATCTAATGACCGCAAGTGGTAAAATCCGGATGGTAAAACTATTAAATTGTGAATGTATTTCACCTTATTAAATAAACAGTTGTAGTCCACATGGACAACATCACCGTTGCTCGAGTCCAAAAGTATATTCTCTCCATGACGGTCGCCCAAGCCCATGAGGAAACCAATGATAGAGGTGACGGCAGATGTTCTCACAAACGAAGTTCTTGCCATGTACCACGACTGAGGATCATGGAAGGCTTTCAAGAACCAATAGGACATAACTACGGGATGACTTTTCATAAAAGTTTCTACAAATAGCTTCCGCTTCGTTACAATACTTGCATTCCGATCTGATCAAAATTAAAACCAATTAAATCACCAATAGTCTCATGAAAACTCAAAATAACTCAGACTAAGACGCACCACAAAACTGTGCACGGTAGTTACGTGGTTCTCCCGGAGCGAAGCCCACACCATCTTTGTACAAGGAAAATATGAGAGGACGATATCCCTGCAAATTCGGGATCCATTCCATGATCCCGCAATCATCCCTCAAAGGTGTCACAATGTAAGTTCGGACGATCAAGCCCCTCTTCCTCGCCTCCTTATCTCGACTCATGTACCAATGGACCATGTTGTTGATTTCCATCATTTTGGCATCTTTCCGCAGGTCGTCGCTTGGCTTACACATCACAGGATAAAACTTGCCATTCGTGCCGACAAAAGAGATTTTCTTTGGTTTTTGCAGAGAAGCCATCACTTGTACTGGCTCTAGAATGTCTTGTATGTAGACCAGTTGTCTGCATAAAAACATTTTTCAACTGTTAGCTTTTCTTCCCTTATCCATGGAAAGGATACCACGATCACTTACTCCGGAAAAGGATTGTAGGAATCAGTGTACTTGCCCCCTCGCGGAAGAGCAGGTCTCATGAAAATTTGAAAGGGCACGAGGACATTGCAGAACTCCTTCGACCTAATAAGCTTCGGTAACGCAGGTAACAACTCGCTCACTTTTGCCTTTAATGTAAAAGTCAGAACATGATAAAAATCCTAGGTGAAAATAAATACAAAAAAATATGCACGTACAAATCTAGTGTTTTCAGTCTTCTTATTAGTAAATTGTATCAATTTCTCCCCAAGAGCTTTATAGCTACGAATTGTAGCCCGAAGTTCTGGCTTCTTCTGCTCTGCTAGTTTCAAGATGTCATTACATCGATTCACCCGCTTTGGATATGTTGACTGAAAGAAAGCATACGAGATTGACGTTTGATTTTTTTTCTTTTTCTCCGCTCAAAGCTTAAAGCAACCTACCTTGAGAACACTGAGCATCATCCATAAAACTTGATCCGGATGAACAGTTATCATGTGAACGATGACTTCCTTCAGTTCATTGAATACTACTTGATTTGCATGAGCTAAACGAGAGATTAGCTGGGTGAAAGCCACGACGAAAATGTAGGTGGGGGCGTTTTTCAGTAGATTCCCTACATGCAAACGGACAAATAATTGTACCCAACTGCTCCGATTTACATACTCAACACTGTCAGAATGGTTCATACGAATGCATTCCGTTAACTGGAGCACAATGCTGGAATCTGCAGGTGGAGATGATGGAGTTTTCGGAGCTCCAGCCAATCCCTGAATTTGAGCTGCGTAGTCAAACCAAATTGTAAGCAAACGGGGGAGACTTTGGTAAATGTAATTGCATCCGCAGGTGAGAGAAAGTCCATAATTTTGGACCATGAGCGTTTGTAACTGCCTGTAGAATATCAACGTCAGCTTATTATGAATTCGAACATTACAGACAATTCAAAATAATCCCTCACGTCAGCTTGTCCCTCCCATCACACTGACTCCATAGACGATCATAGTAGAGGGCCATATAGAAATAATTCTTCTCCGAGCGCTTATTTAGAGCGATGGCATGCTTATAATTTTCAATGTTCAGGTGCAAGTCCACCTTCCTTTGCTCATCCTTTTGAATTGCGTAGAGAAGGAAGGCTTTGGCAAAGCGGTGCTGCTCAGGAGACATTTCTGCTGTGGGTGGGAGATTGTTGTACTGGTCCTTAACTGCTCTATCCACAGATTCCATTCCCACCTGAAGGATCTTAATACTTTCATTGTATCTCCCAGCCTGGTACAACATCTTCCCTTCCTCATAGAACACGCTCCGTTTTGTGGCCAATTTACACTCAGAAAAGAGCTGCTCTGCTCGGCTGTAGTTTCCAAGTCTGACATATCACGAATATTCAACATCTTATAGAATCCCAAGTTAAAGTAACCTGATGAGTACCCTAAAAAACGCTTTACCTGCTTTCCAGCTTAGCCAATTTAACATAACACTCCCGCAGTCCTCCATTCAATGCTTCTATCATGCTTTCATCATCAAAGAAAAACTTTTTGGCGGTGTTCAGCAGAGTCTACAAAAGGCAACGAAAGCAACATCCCAAATTGTCGTGAGACAGGTACAATTACTTCATACGCAATGCACAGAGCTTACAAAGGCATTTTATCTTACCTTTCTAAACGAAATCATCGTCTGAAGATTCTCCATTGATTTATAAGAGCATTTAAGTCTCCTATCCCAATTGTGTTGAAGTGACTGGAAATTCTTTGCCACCTCCCCAGGAGCCATCCCCTCTTTTTCCAGTACCAATCTCTGCATCTCTCCCAACTCAGATAGCAATTGCAACCGAATTAAGTCATGGTAATGCCGAAAATGAAATTCCATATCCAAGAAAGCAGCACCATTACACATGTCTTTAACTAGATTTAACTTGCATTGTCGCACGTTCTCTTGGGAAATTTCCAAATTGCCCCGACTGTAATTCAAAAGAGCTTCGCTCGCACTCTTCCCCCATGAAGACAATTTCTCACAGCTCAGTTCTTGTATCCTCTCCTCCAATTCTTTGTCATTTCCACTCTTAATGCAGATTTCCAAGCTGGCTTCATCAAAACTTCTTGACCACTGCGGTCTATACAATCACAAAATTAATTTTCCTCGCTCAAAATGAATTCAATATACTAATAATAAATCATACGAACCTGCGAGAACACGCTCCCTCCAAGAAAACCTTGCTCTTATGGTACTTGTCCAAACCTAGATATGCCTGAACAAGCTGCTGGTGATTCAGTAAATCTTGTGGATCTTCGGAGAAAACCGTTTCAAATAGCGGAATACAAACCTGAACAAATAAATACGCCACATGAGATTGAGAAATGAAAGAATTTTAACCAAGTTTCACATCACCTCAAGATTGCCAAGAGATAATTTATTGAGTGCAGCTTCCATTGTTGTTAATTCCTTGTTCCTTTTGGCCTCAAGCCCTTTCACCGAGTCTTCATCCGCAAGGGAGACATATATTCTCTGGAAATTTAAAAGACCTTAGTCTACTGACAGACAACAGGTCGTTTGAGCCTAGCCTGAATATAGGAATTCTACTCCAACATAGGAATACCTGCAAAATCTGAAAGGAACGAGTGAAATCCTCATGGGATGAATTACGTAAATGTTCCTCAATGTACATCAAAGACCTCGGAAAATTTCGACATTGAAAGGCCCATTGAGATAGGATATCCTACGATCCAACACGAAATCATTCCATTAGCACAGTCCTGTGGCACTTCAAGATCACGAAACTAAAATTCAAAAACTAAACTACTCTGAAACTTGTTTTACATAGCACAGAAGTTTTTGAGCTTGAGTAATAGGTTCAGATTCTTCAACTGATATGCTCCTTTCAGCAGCTCTCTTCTCAGCAACCTGACTTTGGGTCTCAGGCTCGTTGTCTCTCCTTTTTAGCTTCTGTTTCGGATTCCGCACCAATCGCTGCAGATGATCAAGAACTTTAAAAATGGCCTGTGCAGCTGAATAAGAAAACTGCGTTGGATTCATGTCTTCATTTTTCCTCATACGCTTTGCCCCAGCGGAGCTTGATTCTTTCCATAATTTTAGCTTTCGCTGTGCGTTATCCAGCTCGCTGTCATCAGAGTTTGGATTGCTGCAGTGGTCCTCTGAGCTTTCGGATCTTAGGTCCGAATCTATCCAAGCGTGTTTTGAGTCAACCCTATGCAACACGTAAGATCGATTAGCATTGTAATCTGTCACCATGAATATCCCTATGGTGCACATTACCAGCTCTTCAGCACAGCATCCAATTCTTGAAGGAAAGCATAACGCCCTTCCATATCTCCGTCCATAATGGCGTAAGCTGTCAAGAAACAACAAAAAATATTCGCCGATATTTTTTCCTGCTCTGGAGGTGTCATTTTTATAACTTGCTTCAGCAGCATTTAGATAAAAATATGTTAAACTTACACACGACGTAAGGCAATATAACTAGTCCCAACTGCTCACTTTTATCCACAGTCAACGCCACAGCTTCGAAAAACTTGCGCGTGTTTCCATATCGCACAACAGAGATTAACTTAACAATCCAACTGTGCAGCCATTTCTTCAAAGTCTGGCCATGCTCTGACATGTAAACTGGCGTGGGAATAAGAGAACTATTCGTAGTTTCCGACTTGAGGTACCTCGAAGTAAATAACGGCACCATTAGATCCTGAGCCTTGGCAGATAACTGTGACCAGACTGGATCTTCTTCCGTCTTCCTAATCCCATACAGTCGGATCACTTCTTGGATGCAAAAGGCACAAGAGTCAAAGTTCTTGGCATCAACTGAGCCCTGTAGGACCCTTGATAGCTCCTCCAAAATGAACTTGAGGAAATCCGTCTCTCCAACGGTAAAAACTGTGAGGCCAAAGCGGGCATTCTCGCTCAGTTGGGCTTTCAAATCGAATCTCCGTGGGTCCAAAGCTCCCATCATTCCGATGCATGACGCGCACAATTCCTCTACTCTCTCGTCTCCACCTTTTGTTGCATTCAGTAAATTGCGTAACAACTGTAGATAATTAAGCCGTCTCAAATTCTGACTCTTTCTATTACTAAACCGACCATGCAGCTATTTATTATAATCAGCATTACCAATGTCGTCTTCGCACTGAACAAAGGATCTTGAAATTGCAAGTCTTCCAGTTCTAACATGTTCCTCCTCAGCATTTCCTCCAGTGTCACCAAAGCTTGATATCTAACATGAGAATTCTCGTGACCGATTTCACCGATCAGTTGATGGAAAAATCCCGATGGATTCGAGTTCCTACCAACCAAATAAATCATACGTTTAATTCACCCATCCTTTCACCAAAACAAATGAAGAGACTGACGGAAAAGATGCTCAAATGATACCGAAAATCTCCAAGAACATCTCGGATCCTCGCTTTAACGCTCGCATCCAGCGACACATGGTCCAGGAAATGCAAATGACAGATCTGGTCACCAAAGCTGCTACCCGTATTCGTTAAAATCAGCTTACACAAAGACTCTACTTCAACATTTCTCGTCTCCCGCAGATAGTTGATTCCTGCAATAATCTGATTCGCCATCTGACATAAGGCTTCCTCGGTTAAGCTGAAAAAGAAGAAAGCTTGCATGTAACAATAGAAAATGACTTACTAAAAGTAAGTGACTAAACACAGACAATCAAGTCTTGTCCACCCACAGCTTAGTTCAAAACCCGGGCCACTTACTTCGTAGAAAAGGCTCTCCACGCATGAAAGAGTAAATCATGAAATGCAGGCCCCATGGTACGCAAGGAATTCAGTATGGAATAAAGCTACAAAAATGTCAAAATCGCATAAAACAAAATTGAAACCAATGCAAAATCCTATCAAGTTTTCTAATTTCATGCGTATGCCGTACTTTCAAACGAGAACTAGTCACTTTCTGCTTCCCCAAAAGTCCAATCAACGTTGTAAAGCAACCAAGGTATCTCCTTTTGGATACGATGGCTTCCGAAGGAGTTAAAAATTTCGACTCGAAGTACAGAAATACGCCAATGTACCACCGATCTAAATCTAGACCCTGAAATTATAAAAGAAAATTACAACAAGTCCAAGATTTGCCGACTGATGAAAAATAAAGACGACATACAATGGCCTTCACAAGTCTGCTCGTCTTCTTCCTCACATGTTCATCAAGCTCCAGCAAGACCCCATAGCTCTGAATTACATTTTCTCGGTGTTCAAAAATGTGGCTGAGCATTTCAATATGAAGTTGCTGAAAAAAGCAAACAACATCCTTTATAAAATCCAACTAAACTCAGTAAAAAAAGTCAAATCCAACCTTAACTAAATGGAGAATCGCGTTTAGTAGTAATAAGCTAACCTGCAAACACAATTTCTTCACTGCAGACGGATCAAACTGAAAACTTTGCTTCAAGCGTTCAATCAAACCCTGGCAATCCGCTGGACTAGAGTGCAACAAGGCATATGTATAATAATGGGGGAATTCCGATTCCAGCAACTTGGCCGGAGAGGCTGTAGGCTCAACAAACTTGCAAATTGCGATGACGACATTGTAGGCCTTGTCATCTTGAAACATATTGAGAAAGCAGCGCTTGAGAATGGCCCGAAGAGTCAGGGTCAGCATTGTTGGAAGGGGTATGCCGCCCAAGACGATTCGGAGTTTGAGGAAATAGTCCGAGCATAACTTCATCGCTCGGTCATTATCTGAACGGGTGACATCATCAAAGAAATGATCGCAGCAGATATTTTTTATTTCCTATGATTCCAAAATTTCCATTCATTAGAATCATCATTCATTTGAAAAATCCCTGCAGTGATGGAGCTATTCTAGATTGAAGATTCTAATAATCATTGAATACCTCCGCTAGCGTTTCCCTGTAGCGACCAAACAAATCTCTCACAGTGCAACCACTTCTTCCAGCCATATCTATCATTGTTTTCCTTGCAAACACCATAAAGCTGAGCATATCGAATTTGGCCAACATCCGCAGGTAGCATTTGATAATCTCTACCATCCACACATCTCCATCCACAAACCTTGAAAGATGGGCGAAGGCAAGGTGGAACCCCACCAAAATATTCCAAAGTTGTACTCCTTCGTGAGGCAAATTTCTTTGTGCGACACAAAAGTCAGACACGAACCCATTGTACAACATCAAGGCAGCATCGAATCGGCCCATTGGTGGCTTGTCCACAAAAGCAGACTTACTACGTAGTAGAATATCTCTCTGGGATGTGTACGGTCGTACGACATTCATGCTACCTGCCAGACCGTTTTGACTAGGATTCATTGGCTTAAGAAATCCCCCATTTGACTTTTTCTGCTGATTCGGGACGTTCCTTGAAGCACTTGGCCCTTTTGTTAATTTAGTCTTGCTTGAGACCTTTAATGATCTTGGAGCAAGACCGCTATTATTCCCATCCGCGGTACTTCCTTGTTGGTATTTATTCAGTTCTGGGCCTCTACTGGACGTAGGGGTGGATGAAATCGCCGGGCGATTGGCAACAACCCCCAATTTTCGTCTTTTTTTGCCAACCGTCTGTCTGGTACAAAAGCCAAAAATATCTGCTGCTTTCAGTCGGACGGCTAAGTTTGCTGCGGAGTAAATGTCGAAAAATATACGCGTGTAGGTTAGCACTCGGAGTCTTGTGTGACGCCTGATGGAAATTAGAAGATTTAAAAGGACCAGGTGGACCTTTGAAGAGAAAATGTCAAATTAAAATTAATTGAGATTCTTTGCAATACAAGTTTTCTAAAACGATACTTGCAGTCTACTCACCCTGGTTTTCTTTAGTGTCAGCATTTCCCGAAACATAGCTCTCAACTTGAGCTCATCTGCACAAGTCATTTTGAACTTTTTTAAATCTCTGAGGGACGTGGTTTTGTAGTCTTTTTGACATAATCCACAACCCCTCCAAAGTGGTATAAAAGGATTATTCTTCGTCCCCTTGAGTTTTTTCAACTTGCAAATTTGAGCGTAAGCACATGGAAGTCGTACGAAGGCTTCTGTTAGAGCCACAGCTACTTCTTCACTCACTTCCCATCCTCGCTGACTGAACACGTATGAACAGTATTGGAACAATTGCGTCCAGCCTATGAAAGCCGGTATGGCATTTAGAAGTGTCACAACAAAGCTGTACAACTTTGAAACTGTAATTCTAGTTGCAACTAGTACAGTAATCGCAAGTGAGCTTACGGAATAATTGAATGGGCCACCATAGGCCAGATATGATTTTCAGTACACTTAAGCAGGTACTTCTAGGCACTTCCGCGCTCATCACATCCATAAGGATGTTCCTGATTCCTTCCTGAAACGGCACGAATACTTCAAATCGGAACAATAATATGCACCGACGTTGAAGTGTTGTGTCTGAAACAAAGCAAGAAATTATCGTAATTTATAACTTCAGTGATTTAGTATGAACAAACTGACTGGAAATTCTTACCGTCAGTAAAGTTGAAATCCGCCACAATGTTCAGTTCTTTGACAGACTGACACATGGGCAACATTATTCCAAGCTTTCTTTGCCAAGGGATGCTGATTAGGAAAAACCAGTCTGCGAGTAGCTGAGGCTCCATGCTTACATTCATGGCAGCACCTTCTAACAACACTTCCAAGGCATCCAAGCTGAGACGAAGGAGCAGAGAAAGCTCTTTCACATTTCTTCGGCTGTAAGTCAAGAAGTATTATATTCACAGGACAGAATCATTAGACATGAGGTCTCATGAGCTCACCTTGATTTATAAAGCAAGTGGCAGAAAAATTCCGTCATTATCTTGAGCTGGCCAGTAGTAAGGAAGCTAAAAGATACCTCATTCATCCATTCTTGCTCCCCAATGTCAACTGACTGCTTCAGAAAATCTACCAATTCCGCCTTGACTCGCCCTATAAACTTGATCACAGCAACAGAAAGCTCCAAAACCTTGACTCCTCGACCAAAGCTTCCTCTTCGGCCCAACAGTATCAATTTCTCCCATCTTTCCAACAACTGACTCAACTGAGCTGATGCTCTGGCAAAACTAACGCAATCCGCATCGTCTTCTCGTCTGTAAAACCAAATTCTCTTTGATAAAACAACAAATGTAAACACTTACACAATCAACAACTCACTGCTGCTCTTGCGAAGAATCCTCCCATTCCAAGCCATCACTCTGTTGTCGCTTTCTCAACGCTAAACTTTTCTTGACTTCTTGCTCCCGGTAATGAACCCTCTCAAGATATGTCTGAGCACAATCTTGTACAATACTTGTCTGTAACAAACATACAAAGTGTTACCATTCCTTACAAATCAAATCTTTACTTTCAAGTACAAACATAAACGTTATATATTACAGAAGACATAATAGATGAATGCTGCGAGCCACGACATCAAGAATCTTACCAGATGAATCGAGCTAGGAATATCGCTCCAACTCCCACAGTCAACAAAATCATCAACAGTATCATCGTCAACAGTATCATCATCGTCCTCCGAAAAACCTTCAGATGCCGGAGATGCTGCTTCTGAGCTCATTTTGGTCACCTCACTCACGCAATTTGTTACGAATTTAGCTTAGAATTTATCACACAAATTAATTCTACTACATTTCATCATAGAAGCACTTAGACAGCCCCTACTTTTCCCACTTGTAGTTTATTGTCATCTTCTTCTTCACTTTGAATACAATCTGGTAGAAATCTCCGGACAGACAATCAGTTATAGAATTGTTCGTTAATCACAACTAACTTCAATTAACCCAAATAAATCATGACCGGGAGTACCAAAAGCATAACGACTGCGAAAAGCGAAAGAAAAGACACTCGCGGCTCATCAGAAGAACGTCCAAGTTCAAGCAACGTGCGTCCTACTCCCGCTCGTTGACGTCGTCACTCTATGGCTCCACCTTGTCACTCAATGGACACTTGAACAGTGAAGTCTCTAAAAGGATCATTAGAATGTTGTTTGTCTTGCAAGTTAATTAATGAAATTAGGAAAGTAGTTAATTAAAAGAAAAGAATGAGGATGGGCAAAGACTGAGAGATTTAATTAATTGAGCGAGGAACATGAATTGATTTTATTGTTTTGGTGGGCTCATTTCGGTATGGAGCTGCGTGTCACATACATTTTTAGTACGTCCAATTACACGTAATAAATGAAAATTGCAATAATAATAATAATAATTCAAGCTGATTACAATATATATGAGTTGTAGATGTCACAGCGTTAGAATTTCACTGTTTTATCAGCGAAGATCTTAAAGTAATATTAGGTCATCGCAAGTCTTTACAACATCATATACGACACATTAAAAATTCCTCAATTAAATGTCTCTTATTATTGAATTGACTGACGACAATATGATGCCAGATTCTGAATAACCAAGATTCTGAACCTCCACTATTGTAAAATCCACAAACGCGCGCACACACACACACATTATTACACTCACAGCTGTAAACTCCATCCACGGTAAATTGTTGACGAGTATAATTAACTTTGTTAAGTATAGGTTTACGTTTTACAGCAAAAATGTTCTACACTTTGCAACAACAAACACACACCTCTTCTTCTGTACACATGTAAATTCAAAAATTGTATTCACTTGTATAAAATTTATCACAAACAACATTATTATATCATCATATATATATGTATATAGCTGTTAATTATTAAAATTATATAATAAACAATAAATACAACAATAATACAATAATAATAACAATAGTATTAATTCTGTACTCTTGGATTACTAGCATTTCTTTTAGATGTGACAAAAAAATGTGGATTATGAGGATGCTTACATTTCTAAAACTAATAGTGGACTGAAAAAAACAATGTGGTCCAACGAAATCAGATTACAATAATATAACAAAGCATTTACAATATATGTGGATATTGCTGTTGAGGACGAAGAGGACATAGAGTCAAAGGATTTTTTGAGACCATTCCACAAAATATAAAGAAGCTCCCAAAACATAAATTTTTGTCTTCTTGTCTTAATCACGAACTTCTGCTCCTGCTCACTCAAGCCAACGTTTGATGGTAAAATAAATGGTACTATAGGGATTCCTTACTACTCACAATATCTACACAAGTCAATAGTAGTATGAGACAAAAAAAATAACCTCTAAAATAAATCTATATATGCAACATTAGAAATAATTTACTACTTCCATAATTAATAATAATAACATTTCTTCACACCACACATGTAGATCAATGAGACTGGTATTTTTCCCACCGCCCAGTTCAGTCATCCTGCGCTGTTGGTAACCAAAACGCCTAGGAAATTTTCATCAAATTAGATTACAAAATGAAATTAGAGTCACATGCATTACAGAGCAGTTTTATGATGGCTGAACGAATGCTCACCATGTTTGAACACGCTGAAGCCATCATCATGTACTTGGGATTAAATTGTACGCACTGCACTGGGCCAGGGTGCTCTCCGTTCAATGCACATACCTACAACGTTCAGAAATTCATTAGTTTTTCACCCATTTACACTACCCTAGTATCCCTTATTACTACAAGAGTACCCAAGATTGTCATGGAAATTTAAGTAAGTGAAACAACTTACTTTGTAGCCTGTTTCAGCATTCCAAACGTGAATGAGACCGTCTGCAGATCCGGAGAAGACAAACTGAGAATCTGGACTGAAGGAAGCTTCAATATGCAGGTTTTTATTGTTCAAGTGACCCTAAAATTTCACAGTGCACATTTAACCAGAAAGCCTTTCAGACAGAAGAACATAAAAATTTAGAAACTTACAGCAAAAGTCTGAAGGGGCTGACCATTAAAAGCGTCTACAAGACGAATCATGGATCCATAAGCGCAAATCATTATGGTTCGCCCATCAGGGCTAAATTTTAGTGACGCCCATTCACTGTCTTTTTCGTGCGCAAACCGAAATGTTATAAATGGACCCTGCAGACAACCATTTACATCAATATAATATTTTTCCAATAAATCATTACGACTTGAGGCCTTGAATCACTGTGACCTTGAGGCCTTGAAACACTTTGACCTTGAGACCATGAATCACTGCGAACTGCACTGCAAACTGTGAAATCTTATTACCTTGTCGAATGACCGCAGGTCATACAATTTTACACTGTCATTGTTGACTCCGACAGCGAAAATGAGACCCTCTGGATCAAATGATGCAACGGGCTTGCCTAACACATGCATCAGTCCTTGACAATTGGGTGACCTCAAATCCCACAGGCGTAGGGTCTTGTCTAGTGAGCCTGACAAGAATGAATCGTCCGTTGGGGACATGCACAATGTTGTTACCCTGAAATATCCCCAATGGTTATGTACTTTGCCAAACACTATTAACTTATTTGCTTCCATTAGCACTTACTTCTTAATGTGACCGGGGAAGTATCGCAAGTACTTGTTGTCATGTAGGGATAAGTACCGGATGGTGTCTACATCAAAACAATAACACAATTAATAACATTCTAAACTAACAAAAGAAGAATGGATTTTCCACAAATTTACTCAAAAACTCACCATCAATTTTTGTTGAACTGTGGATGGCAGTATTCTTAGCATGTGTAAAATGAATCAGATCTACACCATACTTCTTACTATTGAGCGTCCGTTTAGAACTAGAAAATAAAGTTCAAGAGCAACATCATCATCAACTCACATGTCCTCAACCTATTCCCATTCAATTTTAAAATAATACTAACAACTATGAACACTCGAGACACACTTACATTCCTTTTTCACAGTCATAAATTACAATTTGGTCATCCTCTGCTGAGGAAATGAGCAAGTCTCCAGAGGGGGAGAAATCCATGTTATTTATTCTGTCAGTATTCTCTCGAAATACTTTGGCCACTTTAAAGCTTCGTACGACCGAGTCGACGAGCTTCATCCCGGGTTCTTTACTTCTGTCGTCCATGTGAACGTCATTACCGTGTGACATTTTCAATTACTATCACTACTACACTGGCTCCAGCTTCTCAAAATATTCAAATCACTCCAGCACAAAAGTAACTCAAGTCAAAATCTTGTCCTTGGGTCAAATAATCTCAACAATTATTATTCTTCCTCAAAAGCTCAAAGCTTCACTGCTGTTAACTTCCTTTCTCCAATCCACACTCCAGTATCAAATCCAATCTGTTGAACGACACAAAATAATTCAATGTTTGCAATCAATACCCAATTTCCAAGAACCATATACAAGCTTAAACAATGAGCATTTTTCTCTCCAAATAATTTCCTCTTTGTCTCACAATCATTTCCTCTTTGTTCCAATGCAAAAGTAAAGTCATGTGCATCATCATCTTGGATGGAACATTTTTCCATCAACATTTACCCTCAAAATAAAATCTATCTCAAATTCCCTTCCTCCCAATTCATGGCAGGCACTGTCACTACAGAAACTAACAATACAATTCTACTAATAATATCTCTACATTATCATTAAAAACAAACAAATTCATACCCAGGATAACCTTTATAATTCCACACAAGTTTCATTAAAATAATATCCTGGAAAACGCCCGAGTTTATTAGTTGCTTTGATAAAGGATTTCAGTAACAAAACAACACCACATGAGGGAAATAAACTGAAGGGATTTTTTTTATTTTCAATTAATTTTTCGGATTCTTTACACTCTTTCCATTTAATTTTCCGCACACTTTTTTTCCGCGAACCTTTTTTCCACCAAAAAATTAAGGGCTTCCCACTCAAAATAATGCATCGAGCTCGTCGTCGTCGTCGTCGTCAGACAACTCCTGTTTACGTGTTGCCACCTTCCATTGCTCAAAAGGTCCCATGAGCATTAGCACAGCCAGCAGCCGCATGAGAATACTATGCATCATATGCGGCCTATACGTAAGGCTCTCATTCCCGTATATGCAGTATATAGGGACCCAAATTTACAGCGGTAACTTCAGAGTTTTACGTGGCAAATCATGGTCGACTTAATACTTTACTTTAATACTTTAATGATGAGAGAGAAAAATCATGGATGCATGACCAAGAAAATCCTCGTAGCATTTCCTTATTGGAATTTCACATGGAAGACCACCATAGCTTCTTACACAGCTACCGCGTTACAAATACAATGAAAGACAATTTGCCAGTAGTAGCTTAGAAAATGCAAGGCTTGTAGAATAATTAATAATCTTATTCTACAAGCCTTCAGAAAATGTAGCTTTATTCGAATGGATGTTCAATGTGTTGTAGTGTATATACCAAGAGTTTTATTGTTACAATATCCAAATATGTTTATGGGAGATTAAAATAAGAAACATGGGAGACTGAAAAAAAATGGAGATGAGGGGAAAAAAGGGTGTAAGTTAGAGATAGAGTCCATAAATCGGGATGAATTGTTGGGCAAAATGATGATGATGAAGATCTGGAGCTGGGAGATATGCTTTCAATACTTGAACATTCCACGCAGAGACTTTTCTTGGTCATGTCTAAAAGCTCGATGGATCTCTGAGACTTCTTCCAACTGCTTCTTTAGGCCATTAGAATTATCTTCGATCCATTGTAATGCGTCTGTGTGCTCATTTAGGATCTTCATGATTTGAGATACCTGGAAGGGAAAGAATGATTGTGATTAGATACTTGAATTTTAATAAATTTGGCTTACGTACTAGTATGCATGATTACCATAATGGGACTGTGATTTCAAATATGAAGTCATAAGTTTAAAAGAAAGATGTACGTGCACTTACCGGGTCAGACTTATCTAGTGGCTTATTAGAATCATTGATGTGCCTAATAATCTCCTTGAGATCTTCTGTCATTTGTTGAAGCTGTACATCCATACTCTCTGCCAGTGTGTACCTGCACAATTGTAATTTGACATGTCAGCTGAATAGAAAAGCCAAATATTTCACGGGGATATTTTAGCATGTAAATGAAAACACTCACAAGTGCTCTCGTTCAGGCTCAGGTGCAGCAGGGTTAGGTATAGAATTCAAAGAATTTTCTAAAGGCTCTAACAGAGCTTCAAATTCTTGCTGCTGAGTTTTGAGGTAATCCAAATCACGCTCAAGTTTCGTATGCTCCGTTCGAACGGCATCCACAACTTTATTAAGCTTTCCAATCTGCAACAATAATTTTTCATCATCGTCATTTAATCGTCCCGTCTACCAATGATGTGCAAAATTGAACGGAGATGTGTCAAAGGTATTACTTTTTCCCCGTTCGCCATCACGCTCCTATCCCATGCATTGACCTTTGTGGCATTCTCAATGAACAAAGCTTCCTGTTCTTGCAATTCTGCCGTCCATTTATTCATGTAGTCTTGAATTTGACGGAAATTTAGCTGAGAGAGCTGGGCGGCGGATGATGTTGCAGGCGTCCTATAAACAATTTTCAATAAGTTGCTACATTGATACCGACTAATTTCAGCTGGAATCAATTCACTAATTCACTTGGTAATATTCATAGAACAATTACACTACCAATGACCCAAAAAGGCCAACTTACGCTGATGCTGGCGTTGAGGTAGCCGGAGCAGCAGAGGTTGAAGCAGCGGCCGGGGCTATTGACCCAAGGGTCAGACCTGTTGGAGGCGCGCTTGTTGTAGCTGCTGGTGCGGAGGTAGGAACTCCAAACATTTTCTTCAAGTATTATAACAATACCAGTTACTCAAAAATTATTATAATTATAACCAAGAACACAAAACTTTTGGAGTAGCACTTGCAATTGCAATTCCCTTGAAGAGCTATGAAAGAAATCGCACTCCTCTCGCACTCTCACAACGTCCAACGTCGGTCGGTGTCGGTATCTGTTCCGCTGTTGGCCTTCCCGCCTCACTTTCATGCTCGATGGTGCCGAAGAATACCTTCAACTTTTTCCAGACCGGAAGTTGACATTTTAATTTTGCAATAATTAAAATTACTCTACGTGGTCCTTACTATGTCAACCTTGGTTCATTGTCAAATATGACGCAAAATATGTCTCCAAATGTCAATTTTATTCAAAAGAAACAGCGATTAAGTGCAACAAATGGATAGATATATAGATAGAAGTGGATAAAATCTACGATTTCCAATCTCTTCATGATTATTCATCAAGATCTTCATCATCAGAATCTTTAGGTTTCTTAGCCGGTGCCTGATCAAAATATCGCTTGATAGTCTTGGCTGTTGCACGCTGAGAATCCTGAGCTCCTCTTGTCTGCAAATCATATTTTTTGGCTGTTTTCGTTCGGATGTCTTCTACACTATCATCCTCTGCAGCCCATTCAAGTACGAGACGACGTCCGTACAAGTGAGTGCTCTTCGATAATGTGTCAAAGGCTCTCTGGAAAGAAATTTAAAAGCAGAGTGACTCGGTGAATCTCATAACCTTGTACAATGCATGCATGCTGAAATGTTGCGAAAAACTTTACCTTAGCTTCTTGTTTCGTGTAGAAATCAATAAAACAGAATCCCCGATGTTCTCCACTCCCATCCAGCTTGGTTGGTAGACGTACGGCCTTAAGCTCGCCGAAAGTTTTAAAGAGTTGAACGATTTCATCCTTAGAGGCTTGGAATGGGACATTGCGAACAAGAATTTTACTGCCGGCCTTTTTATCATTTCCTTCTTTATCCTTGGCATCTCTTGCAGCAGCAGCGCTCTCGTTACTAATTGAGGAGTAATCCATTAGATTTTGTGGCCTAAATGAGAGATAAGTAAGTGAAGAACTTACGACAGCGTTCGGTTGGATCGCTTGAGTTCCAAGCAATGATTCTGTAGCATGGCACCTTGTTGATTCTTGAGTGCAGCGAGGGCATCTTGAGCTCGATAGAACTGAACGAATCCATATCCCATGGAGAGTAACTTCCCTGGATTTTTCGAATCCTTCTTTGTAGCTATGGTGACCGAGTAAACTGGACCAGATTCTTCGAAATGCTTTGGAAATATTCACACCATAAAGTCAAATTTGCAAGACAGATAACAAAACAATGGCGATGACATTGTGAAGAACATTGTTGTACCTTCTTCAGCACTGGCTCAGTAGTTGAAAAGTTAAGATTCTTGACAAATAATGTTGTGTCAGGTTCAGGTATCCAATTTTCATCGATGGGAACTTGAGCAGAGGACTCCTGCTTTTCAGGCTCTTGCTCTTTTTTAGGTTCGGATGATGACTGCCCCTCCACAGGTTTTTCATTCGCTTCATTTGATACTTCGCCCTTGACGGGATTGAAAACATTAGACGGGGCCCATTCCAGGTAAAGTGGAAGATTTTTGAACTTGGAGTACGCCAATTTTTTAAATGCTGCACGTGCTTCTGCTGGTTCTTCAAACTCAATTATTCCTGCGAAACATTAGGCGTTTTATAAGTGTCATGTTCAACCTAACTTAGAAACCGCAGAGGTACCTACCCGTAACACCACTCGGTGGTAGAACTATCCGAGACATGACTCCATGTTTCCCAAAAATGTCATTTAATTCTTGTGCTGTTGTGCGAGGAGGCAAGTTTTTTGCAATGATGCAAGTTGTTGAACGAGGGGCCTTCGCGTTCGTAGCCTTCATTACGGAAACATAGCATTACTTTGACCGTTTTAAAATAAGATCAAGCTAAAGATCATTACCTCAAATGCCGCTAATGAAACTCCATTTGTTTCCAAAAACTTTTTCGTTTCTTCTATTATTTCAGTTTCTGCGAGGGCCATACGCACTCCTACACTTGCGACGTTCCGATTCTTTTCGTCATTCATATCCAAAAGTAATTCTTCTTTTCGAACGTCATACCTATCTGCTATAATTTGTGCTACTGCATTCTGCCCGAGAAACAGTGTATTCCAGTTGTGTGAAGAACCTGTGCAATGGTGAGAATACAGAGCAGAATTAACCCCCGTTCTTCCATATAGATCACTCACAGCATATCCTGTGCACGCTCTCACCTGCAGTTTTCTTTTGTTGCAACTCTTTCGTCTTTTTGTAAGATGAGCCGGCATTGATGTTGGCTGCAGACAACTCCTCTTTAGATTTTGACGGGAGTAAATGAAGCATTCTACCATGAAATACACTGCCGTCTAATTCACTAAATCCTTTGGCTGCATGCTCAGGTAGAAGAAATGTTATAAATCCGAAGCCTTTCAATTGACGGGTTATTCTATCGACTGGCAAGTGTACTTCTGTTATCGGGCCGAACTAAGAAACAAACATGTGCCACATTAACAAACTGTTAACTGGAATTTTGCAAGATGATTTTACCTTATCGAAAAGTGCTCTAATTTCATCTTCCGATGTATCGTAAGGTAAATTACGCATGAAAATCCGACCGCTCTCTCCAACAGTCTCGGCCTCGCGATCAAGCTCAGCCTGCTGTTCCTCCCACCGGCTCTTCTTTGATGCCATTTGGTCTTCCAAATGCTTCTTAGATTCATACTTTATAACAGATATTTGGTTGCCCAATATAAATCCCTTGTTTTTCTTCAAAGCTTTGAGTAAATCCTCCTCCGTGGCAAAGCCCACGTAGGCAAATCCACGACAATTGGGTGGGATTCTGCAAAAAAAAAGCAAGTTTCGATAAATTTCAATTGTAAAATGTTGTCCTCAGAAGTTTTAAGGACTTATGATTGCCACCTAATAGACTTCAGGGATAATGGTGCAAAGAAGGCTTTCAGGTCTTTCTTTCGTGCTTTCTTGGGCAAATTCCTCAATTTGACAGTACGAAATTCTTTCTCAGGGACAACTTTTTCCTTTTTCTTCTTCTTTTTGTCTTTGTCCTCCTCCTTTTCAGTATCGTGAACCTCTGATACATCGTCCTCTTCGTGTTTTACCGAACCAATCTGTTCTTCATCTTCCTGATCTTTCTTCTTCTTCTTTTGCTTCTTCCCCGTTGCCATAGATTCCAGTGTGTCAATAATTGTATCATTTCCCCACGACACTTTTTTCACATGTGTTTCCAAAAACTCTGCAAAATCCGGATCTGCTTTGGCTTTCTCCAGAATCTCCTCCTCCTTTTTCTTCCGTTTTGGTTCTGGTTCACCATCTTCTAAAATACTTTCGTCTTTACTTTTCTTCGCTGCCTTCACAACAGCCTTTTCAGCAGCGTACTTGCTCCAGGCTTTAGGTTTGGACGAATCTCCTACAAACAAACAAAGTAGCGATTCAGTTTGAGATGGTAGTGTCAACATACTAAAGGATCATTTATTAACGCACCTAAATTCGCACAAGGTTCCACCTGAATTTTGCAAGCTCCTACATAAGTGTTGTTAAAATATTTCCGAGCATTTTCAGCCTCCTCCCCTGTCTTGAATCCCACGAACCCAAAGTGACGAAAGCGTCCATCAGGAGTATATTTCAACTGAACGTCTGTTACGATCCCTTGACTACTGAAAAGCTCCTTTAGTTTCACATCAGATGCCTGCGAAATAAATTACTATGTGAATAAAAACTTCGAGGTTATTATGAACGTGGCTTTGAGACTTACCGAATTTGGCAAGTTCTTTACGATCAACCTTGAAGTGGACATTTTATGAAACTTTGCAGCCAAGAGTAGCCTTTCTTAATAATCCGGAGCTGACAATTATTCCACAACTTTAATCTGGTTCATTCCGAAAGAATAGACAGACGACGGACAGCAACCAAAATCCAAAATCCAAAATGTGCTTGCTCACATGTGCACGTGAATGTTTCATATATTCGCATACTTTCCCATGAGCCATTGGAGGTGCCATAGAGATTCTTGTGTGTTTTTAAATAGGCAGATTTATTCATGCGATTGACTGTATAAACAGTCCTCTGATTTCGTTTTGCAGACGACGGCGTCAAAAAAACATTTTCGGGCGCTTTAAGTAAATTACATAAGGAAACGTAAAGCTTCTTGACGCCAACAACGCTTTCTTCGAGTCCCTGCGTTGACTTCAAAGTATGTACTAATGCCTTAGTAATGTTGAAGCATACGACAAAAAAATTAGCGTTGGGACAAGGACTTCAAACGACCGACCACAGTCCCACCAGACGTCACTGGTGGTGTTGAAATTGGAGTGCTGCAGAGCCTTGAAACGATGCATGACCTGAAGGGTGTCGATGAAGCCGCCGATGTGATTGTCAATTACTTTCCCCACAGCGTCAGACATATTGTAGGGTCTCGAAAGCGACAGTGGGGCTATCCGTGGGCGGCTGCACTCGCTGCACAATTGTGATGTGCGATCGCGTCCGATGCCTTGACTCTCAGGTTCCAAGCTCATAAGGGGATTTTCCCCGAGGAGAGCGTAAAAAGATTGAAATTCACGGTGGAAATTTCGGTATCCTCGTATGAGTCCATTTAGGGAATGATGATAGCCTCCCGGTCCCGAATGACGGACATTTTGTAGGAAGTGGGAACGGATGTTTTAAATGTTGGCAAAGCGATTTATTTCAACGCAAAGTTTAAATCATTGTATTTTATATGTCTTTTGCATGCCATAATAAGATAGTTGGTATTTGCCGTTGAAATGTCCGATTGCGTAAAAATAAGTAATAAAAATGTTGCTGAGGCTGCTAGCAAACTGATGAAGCAATGTCTATAATGTGCAAACATGCATGTACCATGAATCATTATGATATTTATGATTAGTTTGATCCCTTCATTCGTAGATCAGTATGATAACATCCGTAGAACAAACTGTTCATATGTATTCTGTACGTAAACAAAGCGAGTTGGTCGCCTAATCTAGACGATAAATGGCTTGGTAACTTAACTATACTGGAAGAAATGGAAATTCTAGTTTTGTTCTAAATTATTCTGGACTTGGTGAAGTGAAGTGGAGACTTAGAATCTCTCACGCTGGATTCAAGTTTTCTTCTTTGGTGCCGCAAACGACGACGCACCACCTTTCTTCTTCCCTTTTCTGGCTTTCCTGCGCTCTCTCTTCCTCTTGCGGATCTTGTACCGTCTCCAACACTCCTGTACACCAGCAATTTACGACAATTATGTATATCAGTATTAAGAATACCACACCTCGACAATTCTCACCTGTATAATCTGCGCCGCTCGATGCCGCTTCCGCTCATCCCTCATTTCCATGTTTTTCATAATTTGCTTCAGCTTCTTCTCAGCGCACATGTCAATATAGCGGCTGCCAACATCAGCAAATTTAGCTTGAACTAATTTCACATTTTTCTGATTGGCCACAGTTTCA
Source organism: Deuterosminthurus bicinctus (assembly GCA_034698825.1). Lineage (NCBI taxonomy): Eukaryota > Metazoa > Arthropoda > Collembola > Symphypleona > Bourletiellidae > Deuterosminthurus > Deuterosminthurus bicinctus. The sequence continues at coordinate 90,376 of JAQIWI010000055.1, forward strand.
GCTACAGTATCATCCAATTTTCTCTGCATTTTCGACATCAACTGATCGTAATGAGCAATTGTATCGTCAAGGAATCGATTCATTTGTGCCCTAGTACCAAATTCAAATTAGATACGCACACATATTCATTAATAACAAATAATACAAAAGTCTACATTTTTGTTTTAGATTTGTCATATTCTTTAGCATGATAGATTTTGAATTGTAAGCGATGGTCCTCCGACTGCTCAACGTCTCCCTCAGCCTTGGACAAATTGATGAGCTCACCCTTGCCCTTAATACCAGCATTCAATTCCGTCTCTTGCCTGTCCAAATAAATGAAAGAGATGGAGAGGTTTTCATTGAAGCTCGTAGTCGTAGCCGATCCATCGTAAACTTACACGACATCCCGAAGCTGCTGAAAGATCTCTTTGGATATTTTCCTCAGTCTACTGTTGAGAATGCGGATTTGGAAATCCAACGTGAGCATGTAGGGAACATGTTGATGCTCCAGAGCTTTCATTTCAGCCTAGGAGTGAGAAATCACTTTTAAGCTCTCTTCCCCGTTTGTTGACATGAAGCTTTACCTGTAAACCTCGAAGTTGTGACGCTAATCTTCTCTCACTTGCCCACATGTCCCTCAACTCCTTCTCACGACTCATAGTTTCCTCCATCGTCGACCCGACTCGATCTTCCATGAGCTTGTGAAGACATTGAAATAGGGACTGCATGGATTCCAAAGCAACAGTGGATCCCTTCTTTTCGTCATGTTTCAAGTTGCATTCAATCCACATGTAAATTTTGGGATCATTGCTGAGTAAATTTAGGACGGTTGTGTAGCTTTTTCGCAGCTCTGATTCCCAGTAAGCCTCACCAATGCTCTTCTCCTCAGTTTCCTTAATCTCAT